>JH430542.1:9021-57546 GCA_000239455.1 Strigamia maritima | reverse complement strand
AGAAATTTGCATTCTAAAAAGCTAAAATTTGCATTTGTTAGCCATTATGTTGTTTACGAGGTCCATTCTTGACATAAAATGACATTTTGTTAGCTAAGATTCAATTTTTTAATCAAAAAAGTCTATATTAGTTTTCTAAAACGTCAAGAAAAAGTTTTTTGAGTAAATTTACCCAGATATGATGTTACAGCCAATGTTACAGTCCGGACATAGAACGGGCCTCAAAGTTGTGTCCGGTCCACAGAACCTAATGCGGCCCATCCGCATCACACAGAAATACAGAAATTGGGTTGTTCAGTTAGCGCTATGTCTGCCAACTGAACAATAAATTTCCGGACTGTACGATGTCCAGACATAGTATGGGCCGCGTTAGGTTCTGTGGACAACACAATATCGCCATATATTGTCGAATATCGCGATATATCGTTGAATATTGCCACATCGCAATGTCGATATTCCAGTATTGCGATATATCGCATCTATATCGCTTTTCGAGCAATATCGTATCGCATCGGCCTAATGACCGGACCACATAAGTTTGACTATACCATATTTCTTCAAATAAAACCACAGCCTTTATTTAGAGCTACCGTACTGTGAAATGAGTGGCTTTTTTTTTCGAAGAAATATGATATTTCAAATGGGGTATTTATTTATTTGTTGGAATTGATATACTATGACATATTCCGAGTAGGTATTTACTTGGGAGTCATTAAAGTTATTGTCGGCCATTTTTGTGAATATTCCCATCCTTTTGCAGTGTGGACTGGCATGTCGGTGTTCTAGTTGCCGGTAGTGGTATTACTATCTTTTCTCGAGACAACAAGTGTTAGCGATTGGCCCGAACGATATGGTTCTAAGTGAAAATCCCAAAAGTTCTTGAAAGCTAGAAGTTAATTTTAATTTTTCGTTTTTAGCCTAGACGATCTGGCGAAATAACTTGCCGTTATCGTCGTTGACGACATTTCGGTATATAGTTTATTGTTTTCAGCATCTTGTGGATCAATATGAAACTAACCCATTAAAATTTCTAATTTTTTTTTGTGTCTGTGCAAGTTTTTTTTACTAATCTCAATGTTTGTTTGTGTTTGATTAGGCCCTGGAATCGAAATTAGCATCGTGCAAAAATTTTGTTAAAGACACACCGCGGTATGCGAATAAAACAAACCTGCATAACTCACCCAGGTAGAATACAAGTATACATTCATGCTTTTATTTTATTTTTGGAAAAAAAAAAAAAACAAACAACAACAACAACAACAACAAAAAATCATGATTTTATTTATTAGTTTGATAAAAAATTTAAAAAAAAATAAATTTCATTTGTATAAAGCTTTACATTTTTATTTTTCTTTTTTTTTTTTTTTGTTTTTTTTTGTGTGCATTGTTTGTAATTTTTAAAATAAAAACTGCTTGCTTTTATTTTGGAAATTTTGATTTATTTTATTTTATTTATTTATTTTTTAGCATGTTTTTTTATTTGGAATGATTAAGTTGATTTCAGATGGTCCGGTCAAAGTTTTAGGTTAATATTACATTACTCGATCGACCGGTCAGGGTTTTTCGGAGTCTGGGGAGTGATTTTTCATGTAAACTAAAACTTTGATCGGACTTAATGTGTCTAACAGATAATTACAATTATTTAAGTAGTTTGATGTTTGACTTAGATCCAGACGAGCTCATCGCGGAATATCAGCTTCTTCCCATGGTCGAAACGTAGTTAAAATGAATGCCTAGATTACCGTATATATATATTTTTGTTGAAATTTGGCAAAGAATTTAATGTAAAGAAGCTGTAAAAAACAAGATAATTTGCGGGTGGGCAGTCAGATTTTGGGTATATGTATTTGGGTACCAATTCCAGTGTTGTTTAACTCTTGCTTAATGAAGAATTCATGGAATTGGTACTATACTAGTACCCCATATGCTTCTTGAAGCTCAAACATTGGTTTTTGGGAATTAAATTTTCTAAGTCAATAAATACTTTGAAATATATTCGCATTTTAACCATTAGTGGTATTGTTAGATTTTCTTGTGTAAAGCACTTATTTTTTTCCAGATATTTTGTGTGAACACATTAATTCTCTGGTTTCAAATTTAATGGGTTGATTTCATTTGATTGCTATTTTCTAGCCCCTCTTTCACGTCTTGCCATTTTCCCCCTTTGTCTCCTCGTTCTGTTGCAGAGGATTTGAATAAATTCCTATTTTTGCTCTTATTTACCATATTCCCTCGGAAACAATGGCATGCCGGTAAAGGCGAGTCTGACCAGATTTTGACAAGTAGACAACTGGTCTTTTTTCTGGCATGCCGTAAAATGTAACACTCACTTTATCCGGCATGTCGTTGTTTCTGAGGGAATACGGTACTTAGATACTGTAAGGGCGGGTGATTGCGGCCACTTTTTGATATATTTTTACTGATTGCTTTCCCATCAAATAAGTTAGAGACACCTAATGAACTTTAAAATGTGGGCTGAAGCAAGGGGTTTCAAGTAATGCAGTAACTTTTCTAATTATATTGACCGGAAGTATGTTTTTTTTAAAAAAAAATGTTCATGGCCACATTCACCCGCGATTTCGGGTGAATGTGCACTAAAAACAAGTTTTTAGACATATTCTATCTTCTATAGCTTGATTGTGGCCACATTCTACGCTTTTAAAAAGTTTATTTGAAACTACAGTGAATTTTTGTATGATTTTTCTATTGAGAATGGACAACATTATTGCTCATTTTTTCTAAGTTCTTTCTTTTAACAACGGAATATGTTGTAAGCACTGTGTTCTTTTGCTTGTTATAAAAAAACAGTAACAGTATGTCTTTTGATTTTTTTATTTTATGAGTTAATAAGGCTGTGTTTTAGATTTTATCAAAAGGATGACTACATAAACAATTTAGGATTTTTTAACAGACAACTTTTTCAAGTGTTAGTTTTTAGTGTTTTTTACAGTGAAATTTTCAACTAGTGACTTTTATTTTAAAAACCAATATAATTTTAATTTTTTTTTACAAAAACACTCAGATATGTATAAAAAGATGTCAAACACTAAAAATGTCTTCATGGGCTTAAGTGGATATCATTTTTAAAAAACAAAAAAATTTTGGCCGCATTCACCTCCGGTGGTCACAATCACCCGTCCTTACGGTACAAAATGTGCCTGTATACGACCTAAATGATCATTTATCAATTCATTTACGACGATTTACTTTTTCCTACGAATAATTGAAAATAATCTCAAATTTAAAATAAATGTTAAATTATTATTATTATTATTGTTTCAGTTGCTTCATCTTGTGTTGTGAATGTATTTACCGAATTGTGCTTGTAAAAAAAAAAAAAAAAAAATTATTGATTAAAATAAAATAATACTTATTAGTTTAAGTATCTGGGTAAACCAAATCACCAATAAGGCAATAAACAATGTTAAATTACAGTACTTCACTCCCAAATGGATTTATTCACGTTACCCAACAAGTAATACGAAAGTGTAATATAAAATTTAAATTACATCGGATAAACTAAATTCCCAATTAACAAATCTTTAATTAATTCCCCCCACGTGGGCTCAGTTTTCCTTATAAAATTCAAAGGTAACGTTGAACTCCAAACAAACTTCAAAGATGACGCAACGATCTCCAACTTGAGAGACAAAGGACTGGTGACTGGATGCTGCACCGCCATTCTAGTATCGCAACAAACCAATCTTGAGCCGATCAAATGCAACAATACGGCCGCAGATGGCACTGTCGACACGAAAAGGACCAAACGATTAGTGGTAGCGACGGCACAAACAACAGTCAACCGCAACTAGGAGTAAAGAAATTTTTAAAATAATTAAAAGTGATATTTATCTTGATACTTACACAACAGAAAACGCAATAGAAGAGCAATGTAGTTGGAAAGACGAAGAGAAGAATCATGAAGAATAAAGTGCCGATGAATAGTTGGTCCAAGTTGTATTTGGCGGAGTCGACGCGATGTCGTAGTGGGTTCCATTTGAGACCGCGCACGAGGCGCCATAGGGAGATTAAGGCGCAGATGTGGAGGTGGTAAAGTCTAGGGAAAATTTGTTTTAGTCAGTTGGTTGAATGATGTTTTTGGTTGATTTTTAATACCGAGCTGCGTACACGTAGAAGCAGTAGACGTGGAAAGTGGCTAGTGAAAGGAAGTCGACTAGGATGCTCAGTTGGAACGTGAGGCCTAATAAACCGAGGGAGGAGATGGCGGGGAGGAATTGGCGGACGATTGGTTGTACCAGGTAGATGTAGGCTGAAATGTATACTTTTTTAAACATATTTTGACCGAAAAGTGGATAAAATTGTGATATTTTGGCCGAAAAGTGGCTTAAATTGTGACATTTTGCCCGAAAATGGTCAAAAGATTCAATGTTTTTGACCGGAAAATGTCTAAAATTTCAATATTTCTCTTAAAAAATGAAGTAAACAATCAGTTTTTACTTTTCCACAGATATATATGATATAAGAAAAACCGTCCAAGCGTTGAACTGAGCGGAAAATTTAATTTAAATCCTGCGGGAACGCCCATTAACCACCGAACAAGCGCATCAATTTTATCCACAACCGACTGAAATTAACAAACCAAAAATCAATTTTCAAATTTACCACACAACTTACGCGTAATTACCTCAGCAGAAAACATAAACAAATCGAACAATTCCTCAATACTAATAAACCCTTGGATCTCTCGTAAAAGCACATAACCAATCAAAACATCCAATAAAATCGATATAAATGTATTCTGACATCGCAAACACGCTGAAACATGACCAATCTTCGGCGATGGCCCCGAAACACTCCGCAATTGGTTAAAACGTTGAATTAACTGACATATAAACGACGAAAACGAGAGCCATGATGGATAAAAACGAGAGCCATGATGGATAAAAACTAAAAAAAAATCCATAAAAAAATCCAATCAATAAATAATCATAAAAAAAACAACTAATAATTAATTAACCTTTTATTTTCATTGCCAACAACATGATAATTACTTTTTTCCCAATTACCAGCAATTGCCGGTGTTAAATCTGTTGTTTTTTCAATTCCCAATTTCCTCCATTGGTTCAAAATTGATAATAATTTACCGGTGCAATTACAATCTTTGTAATTTTTGTCGTCAAAATTCAATAATTTCGAAGCTATGAACGGTTTGGGGTCGTATAGGAATGTCAGACAGTTAGTGTCTAGTGCAATTTCACCACATTCTTTGATGACTATGTTTTGTAATATGAATTTGTACGTTTTCACATGCAAATCGATGTAAATTTGTGAAACATGTTTCAAAAGACTCGACGTGATTTGATTATTAGGTGATCTGTCGATGTCCTGGTTGAATAATTCACCGATAATTGAAATTTTGAATTCATTTTCAGCTTCGATTTGCTTGCATTTTTTCGTTAACGTTTTACACGATGGATTCGGCCCGTGCAGAACGGCCATAACGAAAACTGCCGGTGTCGGTTCGACGATCCAATATCCGACTAACCAACCGCTAAAACTCTTGAGCAATGATCGAGGTAGAAAAATACTAACTGTCTTCCCATCCATCTACACAAAAAAAATAAAAAATTATAAATAAAACAGTTGAAAACACAGCAAAACTTATTTGTTTACATTCTCCGCTGCCATTTTGGTTGGCGCTCCATCTAGCATCTATTTCAAGGACTAAAAGCCACGTATTCTTATAAAAAAATAAAGAAATAACTTAATCTTGTATAAAATAAAAATGACTTTAATTTATTTAATTTATTTAAAATGTTGAATGTATTTTAAATTTATTACTATTTTGGTTAGAACTATTTTAGTTCGGTGCTTATTCTAGATGCCGGTCTTTCGCTATACCTTTCCATGCAGCATTAAGATGTGCCGTTAAGAGGAGAGTATACACAGCTGTCGGCAGTTATATTTATTACATCAACAACTTTAAAACCACACTCATAATGAATGGTAATTTATTTCCCACGTTATAAACCGCTCAACCACTATCAGGACAAGTGACACGTGATTATACCTCAAATCAGATCCACCCATTGCAATTATCCCTCGATTTCAACTTTTTCTTCCTTTAATTACAGACACTGCCATGCGATTCTCCACTAATTTACCGTACACTACAACACGTAGAATGTGGCGTTATACGATGACGTCAGTATGGCAATAGAAGAGTCGAAAAAGATTGAAAATGGCAGCAGAGAAATTAAGACACGTGGCCGTCGAATCCTCGACGAATGTTACCGAGTCATGAGCGCCCATGCCAAAGAAATTTGCTTTGTAATTACCGTTTTCTTCACTGTATATGCTGCTTTGCATAGCGGGTAAACGTGAAAAGTGTTGGAAGTGGGTCTAAAATGGGAATAAAACGATATTTTTGCTGTTTTTTTTAGGCCTGTGAAGACTCAAAAAGTGGCAGTGCCGATTCGGTTTTTTCCATCGGATTCGTTGGTGACGGATTATTATTTGGGGTCGATTTATAATGCGTTTGAGAGGATTTCCGAGTCGGATTTGACGTTTGTCATGTATTATGCGACTTGGGATGCAACGTCGATGGTGGCGCGGTGGGAATTTGATAAAATTGCCAATTATTTTCATAATGAAGTTCGTTTTTGGTATTTTTTTAATGTTTTTTGGTGGAGTGTTTTATTGTTTTTTTTTTTTTTTTTTTTTTTTTTTGTTGTGATATTTTTAGATTCAATTTTTGGCGATTAATTGTTGGTGGCCTGAAGGGGATTGTCGGCAGCATTTTCGGAAGATTCAGTCTTATCCGGTGTTGATGGCGTATCCGGGGATTGGAAGAGGGATTCAGTATAGGGGGCCGGTTGTTGCGGCTTATATGTTTGCGTTTTTGGAGAAATTGAGGAATCCGTTGCAGAGGATACTTAGTTTGGGAGATTTGATTGATCTGCAAGTGATTCATGATGTGAGAATTTTAGCTATTTTTATTGAAATTTTGAATTTCTGATGCAAATTTTGAAGTTAAATTTTAATTTTGGAAGAAAATTTCAACTTTTGATGCAAATTTTTAATTTATACAATCAAATTTTCAATTTTTGATGCAAATTTTTAATTTATACAATCAAATTTTCAATTTTTGATGCAAATTTTTAATTTATACAATCAAATTTTCAATTTTTGATGCAAATTTTTAATTTGTCCAATAAAATTTTTAATTTTGATGCAAATGTTTAATTATCAAAGCAAATTTTTACTTTTTAATAATTTTTTCATTTACTTAGACAGTTGTTGTTGCTTATTTTGATTTCGAATTTGACCGACAACCGGCTGGTTTCGATGCTTATTACAACACTGCTATGAAAGCATTAGAAAGAGGTAATAAACAACTCAATTTTCTTATCTCAACAATAAATAACGAAAACAAACAAAATTTTCAGATCCAAGTCAAAAAGTCTGTTTTGCCGTGGCAACGGAGAAGAAAGTTGCATCTCTTCTTGGCCTTGCAAACACCAAAGACGTCGTTTTATTCCATTTTAACCAAAGTCTGGTCAGAATTAATTATTTATTTTTAGTTACTGTGTGTAATTGAGCTAATTATTTAATTATTTGGTAGGTTTACGATCGCACGGTTGTGAAAGAGAAGGTTTTATCGTGGACTTATAAAGAAAGAAAGCCTGTTGTGAATTGGTTGAATTTGCCCATGACTAAAAGTCTGCAATTATCAAATGTGTTGGAAAAATCAAGTCCTGCACTTATTTTATTTACTCCTCAGAATCCGGTTGTGGACATCAATTTGTATTTTAATTTGGTAATTTAAATTTTAATAGATATCATTTTTTTAACGTTAAAAATAGAAATATACGGTTAAAAAACAGAAATTTACAGCTAAAAACAGAAATTTACAGCTAAAAACAGAAATTTACAGCTAAAAACAGAAATTTACAGCTAAAAACAGAAATTTACAGCTAAAAACAGAAATTTACAGCTAAAAACAGAAATTTACAGCTAAAAACAGAAATTTACAGCTAAAAACAGAAATTTACAGCTAAAAACAGAAATTTACAGCTAAAAACAGAAATTTACAGCTAAAAACAGAAATTTACAGCTAAAAACAGAAATTTACAGCTAAAAACAGAAATTTACAGCTAAAAATAACAAATGACAGTTGAAAATCAAATTTTACGCGTAAAAAAATTAAACATATATTTTTAAGTACTAATATACAATTTTCTAACAGTTTCCAATTTTCAAACGTTTCTTTACAGCTCAAAGAAGTTGCAATGGATTATTACGATTGCAACAGTACCTCTTCAGTTCGGCAGCTCATTGCTCACAGCACCAACATCGGTTCATACCATCGTTCAAACATGGACCAAACCAGTGCAGATTGTGAAAAATTTAACAAAAACTTTATTTCAAATCACAATCTGACCAACACAGCACACAAAAGCACATTCCAGTGCTGTTATTCGGTTGCTATGCAACTACATTCTAATTTATCCATCGCATCGAGTCGGTGCGACGTTTGTGCGACAGAAACTCGCCATACTCCACAAAAATGCGAATTGAACGCGCAAAAACTACTAAAAAGGTTTTATAAACACGAAAAATTCTCGAATTGTATAGAATTCCAATTGAATTACGGTCCGAGCAGCTACTGGAACGCGTGTTGCGTCGACGAAGTGGTCACTCCTCACGTTCGTGAGGACCAGGCAGCTCAAGTCGTTCGCGAATATCATAATTTCGAATGCAAGAAGCAGATGGTGGCGCATCTCTACGGAAAAATGAATGTGCCGCAGTTGGATAAAAATATTTCCATTCGCAGCATTTCTGGCCTGGGATGTCGAACGAATCGATCGCTTAGTTTTGCCGCTCTCGATTCGAATCGGTTTGAGGTTTTGGCTAAAAGTGTCGGAGTTGATCTCAATGCTTTCAAGCACAGAACTGCTGTCTTTATTCACCACACGCAGGTTGGACTGTGATATCATCATTTTATTATTTATTTTTATTTATTTTTATTTTATTTTATTTATTAATTTATCAATTTATTAATTTATCAATTTATTAATTTATTAATTTATTGTTTTCTTGTTTTTCATATATAGGAAGAAAGTCAGTTTTTAATGCACGGACAAATAAGCAGAAATTCGTTGCAGGAATTTATTTGGAATTTTACGGACAATCAGTTACAGAGGCATCTAAAAACTGGAGTTGTGAACAATGAATTGTGCGACCAAAGTCAAATCTGCGTGCTCGAAGCTACGTCAAATAATTTCGTCGATCTTATACTGGGATCGGAAAAAGTAATAACCCTTGAAAAACAACAATAATATAAATAATTTTTTTTTATTTTTTTAATTTTATTTTCAGGATGTGATACTTTTCTATTACACTCATTGGTGTGGTTTTTGTTTAAGTATTTTTCATATATTTCTACAAGCAGCTTTTTATTTCAAGAATGTGCCTGATCTCGTATTCGCTCGGTGAGTATTTACATCTAGACAGTTTGAGATTTATTTCATTCATAATGACAAAAAACAAGATATTGTTAAAAATCTCGTCCCTTTGTTTTAATGGTTTTGACGGATTTTTTTGTCTTTTTGACAAGAAATCACAAACTGTCTATTAGTTCAACTTAATTCTGACATTGCAAGTAAATCGCTAGAACTACCGACAAGAAAGTGCGCCAAATGGCGCTCCAAATACAGTTAAACATGTGAACATTGTTAAATTCAATACCTTGAAGTGAATCTAAACTGTTTACAAACACAAAAGTGAGATAATCATTGACCAACATAAGATAAAACAAAATAAGTGGTCCAAACATTGTTCGATGTGGGATAAAAAAATCACTGGCAGCCGCCATTTTGTATAGGAAGCAATTTGATGTTTCGTTGTTGAGATGTTGGAGAAATCGATTCTGCTTTAATTTTCTCTCGCTTCGAGTAGCGGCCGAGATGAATTGGGAGCCACGTCCGAAGGATAAGTGTTCGTGGGGTTGATTGAGGCTCCGGTAGAGGTATGTTAGGATGGGAAAAATGGCGCAGCAAATGGTGAATAGAATGAGAGCGATTTGGTGAAATGGTTGGAAATTGGATCGGATTTTTGTGTAGAATTGCCATTTGTTGGACATGTTGCAAATTGTTGAAGATTGGTGGGATATTTGGGTTGCTGTGAAAGCGCAAGATGAAATCCAGCTTGCTGCGAAGGAGAGTGCGTAGAAGAGGGATAGGAGTTTGTGTCTGATTGTGAGTGGAATTGCTGGTATGAAGAACTGGGAAATTGAAAAGAGGAAAAGGATGGATGCTTCTGTAATCTGATTTGATGTTGATAGAATTGTTGTAAAGTGGCAGCTGAAGTAAAAGAAATAGAATAAATAATTAATGGTTATTGCAGTTGAAAATACTATAAATCATGGCCAATGTGTGCAAATAAGTTAATTTAGCTAAAATGTGAGCATTTTTGGGTTAATTTCAGCAATTTTTGATCAATTTTGGGTTAATTTCAACAATTTTTGATCAATTTTGGGTTAATTTCAACAATTTTTGATCAATTTTGGGTTAATTTCCACATTTTTTGATCAATTCTGGGCTAATTTTAACATTTTAACAATTTTTGATCAAACTTGGGTTACTTTCAACAATTTTTGAGCAATTTTGGGTTAATTTCCACATTTTTTGATCAATTCTGGGCTAATTTTAACATTTTAACAATTTTTGATCAAACTTGGGTTACTTTCAACAATTTTTGAGCAATTTTGGGTTAATTTCAACAATTTTTGAGCATTTTTGGGTTAATTTCAACAATTTTTGAGCAATTTTGGGTTAATTTCAACAATTTTTGAGCAATTTTGGGTTAATTTCAACAATTTTTGAGCAATTTTGGGTTAATTTCAACAATTTTTGAGCAATTTTGGGTTAATTTCAACCATTTTTGAGCAATTTTGGGTTAATTTCAACAATTTCTGATTAATTTTTATCAATTTTTGATTAAATAAAATCCACTTAACTGTAAAACTGCGCTGCACTCCTCATTACACTTCCAAAAAAACGCAATATAATCCGGCAACACAACTCCACACACCACAAAATCCTCCATCACCAACAAAACCACAGCAAACATCTGCCATTTGTCAATTCTCCACATTCTCCACGCCACTCTAACCATAACTACAGTACTGAACGCCCCCAACAAAACACACACTGTAATCACGACAGAAATCACCAACAAATAATCCTTCAAACTAACACACAACATATCCCCAACAACAGAACTCCAATCCAAAGAACACTTATCCATCATCTTTGAGCCAACAGAGTTGCTCATTGGTGTGACTGCTGCCACCCAGAAGCCCACAAGACTCTTCTGCACACATTTCTCATCTTCCACAGTCAAAAGTTGACAACAATTATCTTCACCATCACCACCATCTTTGACCAACTGCCAAGGTCTTGCCAAACACCATGTTAAGTTGCACTTGGTCACCACTGCACTTGTGTTGATACAAATTTTGTTGAGTTTCGACAATTCAGCTTGTTTTTCAGATAGATCTTTGAGTGTTGTGATGACAGTGTGCAGTGTTTTGTTGTCCATTTTGGTTCAGTTGATGGAACACCTGCTTCCTGTCATAATATCAACACCTGCTTTGTTTGGCTCACTTAATATTGATTGGAATTGTGGTTTATGTCCGATTTGTTAGGGATAATATTTTTAATGGTTTTTTTTCTTTCTTTTATAGCATAAATGGTGATGCCAACGATTTGCCTTGGGAATTTACCGTGGAGAATTATCCCACAATTTTATTTTTTCCTGCTGGAAGGTAAAAAAATATTTAATCGATAGTTACAAAATACAAAATAATTTTTTTAAAAAGAGTTCTGAAAACTTTTAAAAAATAAGTCGACCCTGACTTAAAACGGGTCAAAAAGCGTATAAATCGACCCCCTAAATTTTATTTTTTATTTTATTTTTATTTGGTTTGATTTATACGAGGGTCAATAGCCAAAAAAAATAAAAATAAAAAATAACTAAAAAAAATAATTAATAAATTAAAAGATTTGGTCCAAAAATCCTCGACTTGTACGCGAGTATACACGGTAAAAATCAAATTAGCCATTTTAAAGGATGGCGAAAATTATTCAGTTATAAAATATCTGATGTCGTAAACCCTTTAATATAAATTCAAGAATTAGTAAGTCTTACCGAATTTAATCAATAAACTGAATTTATTTTTAGAAAAATTGAAAGTCAAGCATTTCCCGAGACGTTGCCAATAACGCTGTCTAATCTCATCACTTTCGTCCTGGCCAATGCTGGTTTAAGCAATCGGCTTTTACTCGCTATGAAACTCTGTACGAATAACGCGTGTGTGCGGAAAAATCGGCGAATCATCATGTCACACATACAAACCCTTCTAGCCGACATGCGGGAACTCATGGCGCTCCTCAACCGGGTCGTGGCGACCATGAGGAAAAAGAAAAGGCCAAGTCCACTCGAAAATTACGAAAAATTCATCATTAATCAATTGAAAAGCAAACAAATTCAACTTAGGCATGCGAAAAGGCTTAATTTAATGATCAACAGAAGCGATCATCAAATTGCAAAATGGCAGCTGGAATTTATAAATTATGTACACAATGGTGATAACTACGAATAAATAATTAAACTAGGCAATTACATATAAAAGAAATTTATTACATACTATGCAACAGTATTTTACAGTGCCAAAATTGGAAATTCAGAGAAATTAAACTTGTTTTTTTATCTGGGTGCACAAATACGTTTGATGACTAAATCTTAAGAAATTATAATCAAAATTGAAATATTCGAACGTTTTTTGCCATTCTCAGATTTTCAAACAAAAACATAAAAATTTCTATGACAATAAAAATATTAATTTTTATTATTTTTTTTTCTACACGTGAGTGTGGCAAATGTCTCGCATTAAATTTGTGTTTTTCGTTTTTTTGTTTTCGCTCTTTTCTTTGAAAACATTTTATCTTGGTTGAGATGGGGGTACTGGCATTGGCATTCCCATCGACGGCATTCCTCCAGAGACAGCCGCATTTGGGCCCAACAAAATCTGCAAGTATAAATTTTACATTTTTGTAATATTTTTGGTTGTTTTGGTAATTTTTTCATCAAAATTGTCAATTTTTAAATTATTTTACACAGAAATTGTCAATTTTTAAATTATTTTACACAAAAATTGTCAATTTTTAAATTATTTTACACAAAAATTGTCAATTTTTAAATTATTTTACACAAAAATTGTCAATTTTTAAATTATTTTACACAAAAATCACCAATTTTCACTCAAATCTCCTTTACTAATAATAAAACATAATCAAAACCGAGTCTAAATGTGAAAACTTTCGGTTTTTACACCCAAAAATCCCCAATTTCCAACCCAATTTTGAGTTTTTCCTATTCTCAATTACTTGTCTTTGTTGTTGTTTCTGCATCTCTTCCATTTGCGCACGTTCAACTTCAAATATAACCGGTGCCATCAAAATTGCTGAAGACGAGAAAAAACCCACATGGCATTTCGACTGAATCCATATAAATTTTTAATTCCGGACAGCGAGCCCGTTGTCATCAACCAAATACTATTCCTAATCACTTGAGGAAACATTTCCGTCAAACCCCATATACGTTCCGCCACTGATTCTTCCAAATCCTACCGGGGGGAAAAAAATTAAAAAAGTCGTTTACTTTAATCACAAAAAATGAATTTTACGAAAATTACTTCATCCGCATCCATGTCTAGTTCATCATCATCGTTGAGCTCGGCTTTTTTTGGAGAATTATCTTTGCTGTCCATAGTTGTCAGAGATTCCAGTCCGCTATCAACATCATCGAATGAAGGCATACCAGAAAGAAGATGGAGAACCGCTGAGGCCGCTTCGAATCAAACCTCGTCCCCTCGTGGAAGGATTTTTTAATGGCAGCCGAGGCGGCTCCGAATTGTCGCGAGCGACTAACAACAGGATTATACCTCGTGATTTTTTTATGTTGAGTTATTAATGATTTGTTGAGCTGATTTTTTTAAATTTTTCTGAAAGAAATTAATTTGTTTTTGGTGAATATATAGTACAGATTGAATTTAAAGTGTGGAGTATCGCACTGTGTTTAGTGTTATGATTGGTCGTCACTTCCTGGTTTGTTACGGCGTTTTTTAAATGCACTTTTGTATTAAAACAGCTATTCAAACAGCTATTTATTAAAAAATATATGATTTTATTTTTCGGATATAATTTATTTTCTTAACTAAAAAAAAAAATTTACTTCCTTACTGTTAGTGAAATTTACTGCCGACTTATTGACCAACTTGTCCTTAAATGAAACCGAAACTGTTTTTTAAACTAATTAATTAGATTGAGTTTATGACGAGGTTTATAATGTACTACTCAATTTCATAAGTTTATGAAATGTTGAAATTTTGAGTCGGAAAAAATGGAAATTTCTTAAAAGCTGTAATATTGACAGACAAATGGTTTTAAGAGGATTTATAGGAATGATAGAGCTATCATTTTGTGGAAAATTTTTGAAGATTGATTAAGTAGTTACTGAGAAAAAAATTAAAAACCACCAAAATCAGGTTTTTGCAATTTTGACAATATCTCGAGAATTGTTGAAGATAAAATTAAAAATTAAACTTATCTAAGATGTTGAATTTCTTGGGCAACTTTTCTAAATTGGATGTAAGGGTCTGCGAAGCCCTCAAAAAAAGTCATAATGGAGCTATGTAATTGTTGTCAACAATCAAAATCTTCAAAAAATCATTGTGACCAGAATGTTATTCCAAATCCAATGATCTTTCAGAATGTTTAATTTCCTACATACCTCTAACACATCCAGGATGTATGACACAATTCATCAAAAATTCTGGTCACAATGATTTTTTGAAAATTTTGATTGTTGACAACCATTACATAGCTCCATTATGACTTTTTTTGAGGGCTTCGCAGACCCATACATCCAAATTAGAAAAGTTGCCCAAGAAATTCAACATCCTAGATAAGTTTAATTTTTAATTTTATCTTCAACAGTTCTCGAGATATTGTCAAAATTATGAGTCAAAGCTACTTCATAACCATTTGAAACGAACTACATCGGACGATTCTCCTCTCAGGATTACTCCCATGATGTCTGCACGTTCCAAACAAGTAAAAAAAATTACAATTACCGGTAAAATTTTTTGTTTATTTTTAATAGTACAGTATAATTTTTAAAAACTAAAATTCAGCATTTTTGGTACCCCAGTCAGTTACCCCATTTAGAGTATACTTTCCAGGGACCTTGCGCAGTTGTACTCTTTGATAAGAAGTGATCTTCTCCAGTCGAAGTTTTTTGTATTAAAAAATTCAATACTCTTGGAAATATTTAAAAAAATATGCTTTTCTTTAATCACTTCAGAATTTGTTTAACAGGGACAAAAATTTATTTTCTTCTTCGTTTTGGCGGCTGTGGATTATAATTTTCTCTGAATCTGCGTTTTGATCGTCGCAGCTTCGTTTCGCCATTACCAACTGATGAGTCAGTCTTTGGGAGTGTATCCACAGGCACCGTCACCGTATATACTTTTATCAAAATCATCACCACTGGCATCGAAGGTTAAATTTTCATAGATATTTCCATTTCTAGAAACAGGGCGGGAACTGAAGTTACCATCACCGTCACCAGGTTTACCCTTCTGTGAAAACAAATGTCATGAGTAATATTGAAAAAAAATAGTTAACCTCTACGAGTTATCTTCTGACAACACATCATCAGGTATCAATATTATCATATCACAGACCTATATCTCCTGGACTGTGAACTCTACTATTATCCATAATACTGGCGAAAAGCAATCGTTTGACGAGGTACCTTCCGGTCTCATAGTAAAAGTATGATAGAAAATCGTTTCTACCACACTTCTGTAACATAGGAAGTGGAAATGCCAAAATGGTAAACCCTCGTAGCTTTTTCCTTGACTTGTGAGTTCGTTCGCAGCCATGGAGATATATAGGTCTACGATCATACCTAGACTTTGCGTCTGGTCTTCACTATAGGCGCAGTAAAGAAAAAAATGATCGGCTAAAAAATTCAAATTTATTTTGGGGACTAAAATTCGAAAATCCTTTAGAAAAGACTAGACAATTTTCGAATTTTAGTCCCCAAAATTAGGGATGGGGTGACCCCCCTCCCCCCGCCCCTTTCAGACTCTACCCCCTATATCGCAAAGCGCTTCAAATGGCAATCATATGTCTTGTAGCTAGAAGATAAACTGTGGAGGCCCTATAGAAAAAAAGTCGCCATTTTACTCCATTTCTGGAGTTATGCATTGTCTTGTGGCCAACTTCATAATCAGAGTAATGGTACTCCAAAACGAGTGTGTGGTGTGTGAAAAACTAGATTTTTGAAGTAACAGTACTTTGAAATGGACTATCAAAACTCTGAAATTAAAGTATTATTACTCTTTTAAATGTGAGAGTTGGCCATGGGATAAAATGGAGTAAAATAGAAACATTTTTTCTATGAGTGTATGCTTTTTTACTTTGTCGTCAAGATCTGGGACTGCGACTGGGACGGGGACTGGGACTGGGTCTGGTTTTTGATAGTATCTAGTTTGGATTTTACTAGGGTCGGAGTTTTTAAACAAATATAGCCCAGAGTTTTGTTCAATTGTTTTTCGTTCAACGTTGAACTGTCCCAATGCGTCACGATCATAGTATGTATTTGTATTTGGCATCATATAACCTTCAAAAAACAAATTTCCATCGTCATCTTCAATAAGTATTGCTTTAAAAAAGTGAGTTGGTACTGCAACGCGGTTCTTGCCCATTAGATCGTACTCCACGTAAGATAGACGTTTATACGGCTTTACATAGATTTCCGGTTTTTCGGTACTTTTATCAAATGGTGATTTGTTGCTGAAAGAATTATTACTGCTTGTATTGAAAGAATGAAGAAAATGATTTTTGGGAATTTGGAAAATAAAACCAAAGTCGATCATCCCGATAACTTTTGGCTTGTGTAATTTCCTGATCCTGTTCATTTTCTGTTTCATGATCCACTGCTTACATCAAATGATCCACATCTTACCTGGGTAAAAACAAAGGACCTGTGCAGACATAGACATTTTTGTTTGTTTCTGCAAGTTTTTTAACATATTCATTCAATGTGCTCCATGGACCATTGTGGAAACGTTTAGCCTAAAATAAAAAAGAATTATTAGAGATCTTCTTTCTAAATCACAGGTGTGTCCGGTCTAAAGGAAGTTTACTGTAATTAATTTACTTAAAGGGTTTATACGACATCAAAAATGTTATGACTAAATAATGTTCGCCATTTCTTATAATGGCCGAAATGATTTTTATTTATTTTTTAAAGTTTCCAGAACACGTTTAAAAAATCATTTGTATTGGTAAAAATCATTGGTATTCCCCATGTTACATGAATGGGGTCACAACTGGTAATAATCGCAAAAAATTCTCGATTTGGTCTCGCTTTTATCTCTCACTTTTTCACATTAATGTCGTCTGCTCGTTTTTATAGCATTGGCATTTAATTCTTTATTATTTTTCAAAAAATCTCTGAAAAAATGTTTAAGAGTTTTAAATGATGCTTGATCCAATGGACTAATAAAAAACGTGATGTCGTAAAACTTTTAAAATACTTTTTTGAATAGTGGCACTAGATCTAGTCATCTAGATCACCGATCTATAACTCTATTTATCATTTCGTGCGCGAAACTCCCAATGGTTAATAACCTATGTTGTATCGAAAGTATATATTGTGGCATCTTATTTTAATCCTCTAGTTGAGCTGAGTCGAAAAATCATTGTTTTGTAGTCCAAAAATGGGCGTGCCATTGTTAACAAATGAAAATGCTTGTAAAATATTTTTAAAAAATTATTTACATTTGGGTTTTTGTATTGTTGCGCACATTTTTTGGCTATGAAACAATGATTTTTCGACTCGGATCGACTAGAGGATTAAAATAAGATGCCACAATATATACTTTCAGTACAATATAGGTCATTAACCAATGGGAGTTTCGCGCAACGAAATAATAAATAGAGTATGGATATAGATTTACCTGTAGTACAATGTTGGGGTAAACTTTAGTTGTGTCGTCTGATTTATTCGGAGGAACTAGATAATCAGCGTAAAGATTATTATCAGTGCAGTAATCGGCTTCCGTTGTTCGGAAAAAAGAATCAATTCTCTTTTCTTTTTGTATATCAGACATAAAAACTTTATTCGTTTTAATTTGCTTTTTTCGACCAACCGTATTAAGGTCATGAGCATTGTCTTTAGTCAAGTGTTGGCAAGCAAATCTTGCTATTCGGTTCATATGATCATATTCTATTATAAGGGTAGGATAACGTAAGTATTTCAAACTGTTTCCTATTGGTCCCGTAAAAGTATCCATTAGTCCCAAGGGTGGGATCATTAGGCCCAACTTGGCAAAGCCCACATAAACGTCTGGATCCAGAGAATAGCGAGTTAGATAATTGCTAGGTCCGGCTGCACCATTATTGGCACTAACTACACAAGAAGAAGAATATTTTCCAACAAATGATCCACTGAAATAGGAAACAATTCCTGCTGTAAGTAAAGAGAATGTGTGAAAACGGTTTAAAATCATTTTGATGCTAATTTTAGATTTCAAAACTGGAGATTTGGAATTGAGTATTGTCTCGCCAGATATGCCAATAAAATAAAATGGTGGCAAATGTTACGTCGTTGGCATGACAACAAGAAACATTCCAGCTGCAATTGGAGCTTTCCTGCCGTGTACTACATCCAGTGTGTTGACAAAATGGAGTTATTCAGGATTTCCTAAATGATTTTATAATGAAGCACTGAGGCCACTCATCCCGAATTAAAAAATACATTCATGGGAATTTGATGTCTCACATCCTTCAGACAAAGCGTTGTATTCATCAACTCAACTTATTTCACACTTATTTCAGCATACACTCTGCAAGCAGGAGAATCATGCTCAAGTATTTATTGGCTGTCTATGTGATACTGTACCAAGTGGTTCAAAACTATGGCATAACAAGATGTCCACAAGGTGTAATCAGCAGTGGTAATAAGTCTTTTATAGATATTTTGTAAAGATATTTAATTTTTTATTTTTTATCTAGGGAAAAGAGGTTTTTGTCCATATCCAATACCAGAGATACAGACAACAGGTATTGAAGCAATTCTATGTTCATCTGACAGGAATTGTCCAGGAAATTTGAAATGTTGTCCAATAATACAAAGAGGTTCTGGGAAAACATACAACATTTGTACAGTCCCAACTGCTCGATTCATA
The DNA here is from genome assembly GCA_000239455.1 of Strigamia maritima. Lineage (NCBI taxonomy): Eukaryota > Metazoa > Arthropoda > Chilopoda > Geophilomorpha > Linotaeniidae > Strigamia > Strigamia maritima. The sequence continues at coordinate 38,258 of JH430542.1, read as the reverse complement.
TTTCCAAGTAGACCCGCTGCTGTGGAGATTTCAACTGTAACTGTGACTGAAACTGTGACAATAGCTACAATTTTAGCTGCTCCATCAACTGATCTGTGGACAAGTCAGAGTTCATATGTGTTGAATACTCGTGTGTAAAGTTAAAAAGTAGTAAGAAATAATAAATATTTAAATCAAACTATTTTAATGGATTTTTGATTAATTTTACAAATTTTTTGTTCAATAAATGTGCAATGCTTCTTTTCTTCAGCTTTTCAGCTAAAGGTTTTAACTCTGGGCAAATCTGCAGTAAATAAGGTTTTGAGATTATTAAATTAAGTTTATTATTTGTTTGATGAACTTACTTCAAGCATTTTTATGGTTAAACATTGAATTTTTTTTCTCCAGTTCTGATACAAATAAATAAATAGCAAATGTTTATTTCAGTTTTCATTTTAAATACCGTAATCAACATTTACCTCAATTTCACAGAACCTGAATACTCTGCTCACATCATCTCTTCTCTATAAAAGAAATCAAATTCAGTAGCCTATATAAGCATTTAAGAAAAATTTACATTTTTCTTACATAATGATTGACACTATTTAGGGCCATCATTTTAATCCTATGGTAAGAAACATTCTTGCCATTACTTTTGAGGGTCTTCACTTCCTATAATCAAAATAAATTTATTAGTAAAACATTTATATTTAGTACTGTAAAGTTGTAAACATACATTTCCCAGCAGGTCAACATTGTAACAATTCTATATTTTGATTAAAAATACAACATTATTTTAACAAGAACAATACGGTAATATTTTTTAATTTTTGTTGATCTTACCTCTTTGGAAAAGGCAACAGCAAGGAGGAAAGTGAGAAAGAAAATACAGATGGCAATTGTGAGGCATTTGATCATGCTTGATTGTAAACAGTAGTGTGGAAAAGGAAAAGGTTTCCCTCTTAATTTTTGTATGATCAGTGATATAATGCAGGTGAGGCACATAATTCAATTTGATGTCTTAAACAATAGATTATCTATAAAAAAAAATGGAAATTTTTTTTTGCATTTATTTCCATGTTACAATCAAATATGAATTTTTCTATCCCACAAACACAATTTTTTTTAACATTGCGTTAATCTTGTGCAATAATAAGAGCTCTAAATGAAAGTTATGGTCATTCTAGTGTTTGGCACGACACTATACGATATATCAACAACTGAATAACTTAGGGTTGCAATTTTGTAACAACCAAATGTATGTCAAAATATGTATTTTTTAAATTTCCATACATTTTTGGGGATTTTACCAAATATCTTGTGTCAAGATAGTCTATGTACTTGTCAAAACACAAGTTTATATAGTTACCACTTACCAGTGGGTGTGCAAAACAGTCTGGCTTAATTTTTTCAACATCCTGACTTAACATTTTAGAGCAACTGGCAGGTTAAAACTAGTATGCAGATGTAAAAAGATGCATTGACAAGTTTGTGTTGTATGGTCACAGTTTTGCTTTAAAATACGATACGCTTTTTAATTTTGTGAGTAATCATAATGATTGCTTACTGTATTTTCATTCCTTTTTCTTCTAATCGTCTACTTGTAATTAAGTGATTTTTATGGCACTTCATTTTTTTTTTTTTTGTGGAGATTTAAAGTAAACAACTCACAAAGCCCTTGAAATGCAAATGCAGTACAGGAAGTGCATACAACATCATATTTTGATTTAAAACTTTAATTCTTTGACGGATTTCCTGTTATCATTTTTTTCTCATTTTATATCATCTGCATAGTAAATTAAACTAGGACGACACAAAAATAGAATATATGTAGGGTGAAATTCTTGCCATTAGCAGAGTCAATGGAAGGAAAGTTAAAAATATCGACGATTCAGGGACACCTGATGGGAGAAGGATATAACGTTGTTTAGTGAGAGGGTTGCGGTTGTTGGAGTTTATTGAAGGGTCGGAGTTGTGGATGTTTTATGTTTTTTTGAGTGATAGGTGGAAGTCGAGTTGTTTATAATTACGGTATTAGAATTTTTTTTTTATTTAATGTTTTATATTTGGTGTTTTGAGTAATTTTTATTAATTTTCTACTAAAAAAAGTTAAATAAATCTCAAGCTGCAACAATCACTTCCAGGTGCACATATTTCGGCCAAATATTGCCACCAGACGGCGCCAAAATCATCTAGAAAATATTGAAGAAATTACTACAGCAAAAGATTTTTAGTCTATCAATTTCTTTCGTAATACAATATATACTTATTTAAAGCTAACGTTTCTTAAAACATTTTCGATAGTTTCTGGTTTCATGAAAAACATGTTCAAACAGGTTCAAATTAAGTTCGTCTATGCGCCGTTAGAGTGAGTCTGCTCGATCATCTCATGATGGCGGCCGGTGGAAGTTTCGTGCTGAATAATTTAATTGCATTGAAGCAAACTATTTCATCAAATGAAAATAGGTCACAAAATGCACGAAACGCTCTTGGAATCGCCAATGAAATATGTGAAAATGTCTTAGAAACAGACTACTCAAAAGATTCAGGTTAACATGTCATATCGCACCAGCGCGAAAATTTAAATTGACATTTTTATTCCAGATTCAGATTATATCTGCTCCTTGTTATTCTCTGAGAAAAATGGATTGGTTTACTTTCTAAAACGATCAGCTGCGGATAATACCGTAAATTCTTCAATTTTTATTTAAAATTTCTAATTTTTTAAAAGAAATTTTGGAAATTTTCAGTTTAAAGATAGCAAAACAAAAATACTGGAATTTATGGTCAAGTTTTTGGATACAGTTCAACATAAAATACATTCCTACACTCCAATATTAAAGAATCTCGGCATGGCATTGTTTGTAATGGATCAAACATCAAAAAACAAAGAATTAGCTGTGCAATTAGTGGCCAAAGTATAAAAATCACATTTTTATTTTAAGAATAATTAATTTAAATAATTGGGTTTCAGGTTATTGAGAATTACCATGGAAGTGAAGCAGTTACGGATTTGCAAATTTCAGAAATGATTAATAAAATAAACATCCAATTAACACAAGTCACAAAACTGACACCAACAGGTTAAGAAAATTTAATTTTTTTTAATGAATAAATAAATTATTGAAAAATAATTTTTTCTTTGCAGTTCGAGCTAATATTTTTAATTTACTTGGAATTTTGTGTCAGCGATTTCCAGAATTAATGATGAAGGATTCGGATAGAGTTCTCGATATGTTTCTAGTCGAATTAAAAAAACAAGTTAGTCATTTTATTTTTTATTTAATGAATGATTTTGATGGTTTTTAATTTTGCAGACACGAAATCCTGATTTCAAAATGATAGCAGGATGTTTACAAGGCTTAACTGGATATCTGTATAATTTCACTCAAGGATTCGATGAGAATCCGGAGGTTTCTAAAGAGATTTTTGAAATCGTACTCAAAGTCATCAAGCGCACTGCGGATGTGACTCGATATGCGATGACACACGGTGATAAATAACGAATTATAATAGTTTGTTGTATTAAAATTGATTATGATTGATTTTTTTTTGTTTTAGCTGCTTTAAATTTGTTAAGTAAACATTGCCAGCAATTTGCGACGTTTATTTACGATAAAAACCAAGATGTGTATGACAGTATAATGATTTGGGCCAACCATAATAATTCGTCACTACGGAAAACTGCTATTGCGACGTTAGATGCATTTTTCGTTCAAGTATTTTCGGAAAATATAAGAAAAAAACATTTAGAATTTTGTTTTTAATCTTCTATTTATAGATGAGTGAAATGTTCATGGAAAAAACTAACGATAAAAATGCGAAAGGCATTTTTCAAGTACTTATTCTAATCTAAAAAATTGAGATTAATCTAATTTTTGAATTTTTTATAGTTTTATATAAAAGAATTCCAGAAATTAATGAATAATGTCAATAATACGTATGAACTAAGTGTTGCTATTCGAGGATATGGTTTATTTGCAGCAGTACGTACCCAAATATTTTAATTATTTGTATTATTTGCATTTATTTTATTAATTTTAGCCATGTAAAATATTTCTATCTGATGACGATGTCAGGTTTATGTTCAATGACATAATATCAAGGAGCGAGCAAATTTGTTCCAAGTATAAAATACAATTATTTTATATATTATTATAATATTATTTATATTATATATTATTTGAATATTTTAGTTCTAATTCTGAAATCGCCCATGAAAATGTGCAGATTTTGCCGAGTTTTATCGAATCATTAGCGAGCATTATAGACCACGTTAATATTGTAATTAACAAATACTGAAATTTATTATTTTGTTAAATCATCTTATGATTTTGTACAGATTGATCAGACTTTACAAAGGTCATTGGAAGGTTTAACCGTTTTACTTATCGAAAATTACCCTCAAATTGCAATTTCGCGCCAGTTTACTTGCTCAAAGGCCATTCTTAACTTGCTTTTTTCAATGCATTCTAAACAAGTGCAGTACAAATCATTTCTAACGAAAATTGGTAACAAAATATTTTTTTAAAAAAATTTTTAATAAAAATATTTCTATTTATAGTTTTCCAGGGTTTATTACGCACTTGTTCGCACCCTGTTGCTGCACTCGATGAAAAATCATCAAAACCGGACAAATATGAGATAAAAGATGCGAGGAAATTAAATATTAAAGATTACGTGGATTTGTGGAAGGATTTATTAAACGTTGTCACACACAAAGTGAGAAAATACAAAATAAAACTTAAAATACTAATAATTATTTTATTATTTAAAAAATTAATTTAGGCGTTTGCTAGCAAGTCGTTAGCGGACAGAGAGAGTATAGTGGAATCAATTTATGATGAAATTATAACGGCAATTTTTAATATATGCCATAAACTCAACTTGGAAACGCGAAAAGCAGACAACGAAATGCAGGACGACGATATAGAAGTGTTATTCGATCCTGTTGCGGGACTACAACCAGTTAACGTCAATGATTTCGAAATCCTTGTGAATTTAGTCGACATTTCTGACGATTTATTATCGAATAATCACGTTAAATACTTTGAAAAATGGGTTCACACATTTTCAACTCAAATTATTTCATTTTGCACCAAGTAAACTAAACAAAATATAATTTTTTATAATTTTTTTCTCAATAATTTTTATTTTTAGATTTCCTTTAGTGAGTTCCTTTTACAAAATGCTGAATATTAGTTTTAAAATATGCAGAGAAATTCACTATTTTGATGTAAATATGAAAAACTATCGCTTATTTTATGTACATTAATTATTCTTTTTCTTTTAGGATGCGAGAAGGAGTAATTCTGCGACAATCACAATTACAGTAGATCAGACGAGCAACTGTTGGCGTTTATTCTCGAAATTTGTGCAACAAGTGCGTGTAAATACATCAAAACCAATCGATTTTTTAATATTTTTTTTCGCAGGTTACTGTTCAAATGCATCAATTCAAGGATGACTTGCTGGCTTCGTGTTTACAAATGCTTTTAAATCTACCAGTCGAGATCGTTCGCGAAAATCTAACGATATTAATAACATCCATTCAAATGGCACTCCGCATCGGACTCAGTTATCTCCCTCTAGCAATATCAGCGATCAACGCAATCGAAAAGTGGACGATACATCTAAAACCGACTGAACTTGAGCCCTATTGGAGCCAAATAGTTCCTTACTTCAACGAATACTTAATAAGTTCGACGAATTCAACATCGGATAATGTGACGCTCCAATCGTCGAAGAACAAAAGAGGAAAATGGAAAATAATTCTAAAAAATTACAACAAAGTAATGAATTTTTAATAAATATTATGAAATATACTTTATATATATTTTAATAGCAAAAAGCTCAAGTTGGATTTGATGATATCCGGTTTCGAATTTTGCTCATCTTGGGCCGCACGGGCAGCAAAGCAATTTCTCACATGGTTCCATCAACGCCACACGAAATCGCTAGTTTGGCAGTGGCTTGGGACGATAAGAAACATTTGGATTTTGCCATGCCGTTTGCAGATATGAAACCAGTCATATATTTAGGTTAATTTCACTTTTTTAATTTAGTTTTTGTTTATATTTTGATTTTTTTTAAAAATTTATTTCAGATAATTTTTTGCCGCGAGTCATCGATTTGGCGAAAACAGCGAGCGATAGGCAGACTAAAGTCGCAGCGTGTGAATTATTACACTGTCTCGTGTTGGTTATGATCGGCAGAGGAGCGCAGAAGCCCGATAGTTTTCAAGCAAAAGTAGAATTTTTTTTTGAAATTTGATGTTTTTTATATTTAATTTATTTATTTCTAGTATCCAATGGATAAATTATACCAACGCGTGTTTCCCGCTGTTTTATCACTCGCTTGCGATCCAGAACAGGTATTAATTTTGTGTTGAGTGCTTATTTACTGTTTTGCTAATGTTTTATTTATTTATTCAGGTTGCTAAACAACTGTTTGAGCCCCTTGCATTGCAAATCATTCATTGGTTTACTAATAGCCGAAAATATGAGAGCGTTGAGACCAAAGCATTATTAGATGCTATAATGGTAATTTAATTGTATATGCAAAAGATGAAATTTTGATTTTTTTTTTTTTTAGGATTGTGTTGTGCATCCATCCGATCCGCGACTACGTGATTTTGGTGCTCGATGTCTGAAAGAATATGTTACGTGGTCGATTAAACAATCCAACTCGAAGGTTCGTTCATTAAAAATTAAATGGAAATTAAATTTTTATAAAAAATTGGAATTTAGGATCAAGTGAATATCACATCGGTTTTGAAAAGATTATGTAGTTTGTCGTTGCATCCGAGCGTGTTCCACCGATTGGGAGCAGCTTTGGCTTTCAATAGTATTTACACCAAATTACGGTATTATTGATTAATTTTTATTTTTTTTATTTTTTAATTATTTATTTAATTTAATTACAGGGAAGATGAAGCGTTGATTAGTATTTTCATGGTGGATTTACTGTATCATTTTGTAAGGAGTTTAGCCATGGCACATCATGACGATACGAGTTTCGCTACGAAAACGCAATGTAATGCTGTACTTGGTCATATTCAACGCATTATTTGTGTTAAAGCGAATTTAATGAATCAACTAGACTCTTTACGACGCATTCCAAGGTGTGGACTTGATATGTTAAACATTTTAAAGATATTAATTTTGCATTTTTAGAGAACTAAATGGAGGAATGTTAGATTGCATCGTTACGTGGCTTCTTGAGCAATGCTCCTCTCCGGTAACAGACTGCAGGCGGAAGTGCATGCGCCTAACTTACGAATTTATACCAAAAATACCGAACGTTTCATCGTGTAAATCTTATTTTCAAGATTTATTGACTCGGAAAGGATCAAATTTCATCATATCAACGTAATATTAAAGAATTTTTAATAATCTATATTATAATTAATTTGTTTTTAATTTATTGGTTAAGATTTGAGAAATGTTTGTCGAAGAAAATTCAAATTCCTGATGCGAAAGAAGATAATTTCATGCGAGTAATGACAGATTGGCACGAATTGTTTCTCGCTCCTTTGGATTGCTACGTTTGGCTTTTCGGAGAGAAATTACTCGACCCGAGCGACGTTTTTCAAAACCAAAACAACTCGTGTTTAAGTGATTCTCTCACTACTTTTCTTGATCACTTTAACTCGCAACACGAAGCGACTGCAGCAACGCCAAAAGAGATTGATTTGTTTAAACAAACGAAATGCAGCGTCATAATTCGTTTGATGGACCTTATCACTGTTTTATTCAACGTCTATTCGCAAAAAATTGCGAGTCAATTCTCGTTTTTATTCTATAATACACCGCTGTGGAATTTATTCGCACGTGTTATTATCGAGCCAAACACCATTGGTTTCAATTTGGCCGATTCTCAGGTGGTAATCGATTTGCCCCAAGAGGTGAATCCACGTTCTGCAACTGAATTTCATTTATTTATTCATTGATTTTGCTATTTTTACAGGCTGAAGTTTTTTTACGCATTGTCAAACAACATTTACCCGCGGATTTATCGAAGAAATGGCAATTAACACTCGCTGAACAATTGCTGCAATCGAAATGTGTCGTTTTATTAGCAAATTCGTTTGCTTTAACCGATGAAACCGCTACTTTGCAAATGGCATATTACTTAAAAGCCATCGACTTATTACATTCCAACGGATTCCCATTTCATTTATCTGATGTATTTATTTATTTTTTTTATTTGTTTTATTATTTAATTAATTTATTTATTTTGTTTCTAGGCATTGAGATCATCTTCGGACATTAGTAAACAATTTCTACGCATTGTTTATGAAAGTATTAGTGTTTCCAGTGAAATGGAACCGACTGTCCATAATATAGCGAATAAAATGCTTAAAGTTGCACTTAAATTGGGAATTCCGGTATACAACTTAAATTTTTTTTAAAAAAAAATATTTAGTAAATAATTTTTTTATATTTAGGATTTAGAGTTAATCCTATGTTTATTGGACGATTCTAGCGGGATGCGAAGAGCTGGTCGAGTGGACAATAAACGAGGCGATTTATTTTTGAGTTGTTTTGCTGGTGTGTTAAGTAATCACGTGGCTACTTGCTCTTTTTCGTTGCTCCCGATGATAATCGATCAAGCGACGACGATTCAAATAATTCAAATTCTCGTAACTATTCTCGATCATATTGGAAAGGATAGAAATATTCGTAAAAAGTAATTTTTTTGCTTTTTAATAATTAAGAAATATTTCTTGTATTTTCGCATTTTGTTTTGTAGATGGGGCGCGAAAGTTTTAACGTGTCTGATGGAATTATGGCCAAAATTGAGTGGAAAAATCGCTCAATCTCATCACGATATGGCTTTTGGTCGGAACTCAATATTAGCTATTATGACTAAAATGTTGATAATAGATTCGAAGGTATCAAAGTTAATTAAAAATAAATTAAGTAATTAATCAATTAATTAATTGTATTGTAGGTTGTCTGTGATGAAACAAATCCATCTTTTGAGTCGTTATTTAGTTGTTATTTGCATATGTTTAGTGATGTGAATGCGAACATGTCGTTTAAAACTCGATTGATTGATTTTCTATCTTTTTTTACAAATTTAAATGATCATCATCTGCAACGACTAAAGTATTTGACATTTAAAATTAAAAATTTATAAGATTTATATATTTAATTTTTTATTTTTTATCTTAGAAATTCATTAATAGAAATGAGTACTCAAAGTTTTCCCCTAAAGAGCAAAGAATTGAATCGTGGAACGATCCAATGGAATGAATACGTTGGCATATTCAATAAAGTATTTAAAATTCAATTGATTTAATCAATTTTTCTATTGTTTTTTTACTTATTTATTTAGATTTTATGGTCTTTTGAAGTGTCTGGCAGTCTAATGTTACTGGAATTTATTATATCGATCGTTTGCCGTGAAAATGAGCATGTCTGCGAAGAACAAGTGCAGAAATCTATTGAAAAATTCATGAAATTGTAATAATAGTTTGATTTAACAACGGATTAGGACGGTAATATGTTTATTTAATTCAATTTGCAGTTTACCGATCGACAAACAACATCCTGCAATTGAAGTTGCGTATAGGATTTTCACGCAGGAAAACAGTTTTACTAACGAGATCAGAATAGCATCGTTGCAGAGGTTTTGTCTTCCTCTTTTGCAGCATTCAAACGCCATAGCTTTCAACAATTTCTTTCTGGAGAATGTTAAACAAATCATGAAAACGCTCGAAAGCAATGAAGATAAAGTAAAAATAAAAAAAAGTTACTTTTTATATTTTATATTTTTTATATTTTTTTTCTTCAATAATTTTTTATAGAATTACGAAGAAAGGTTAAAGAATCAACTTGTTTCTAAAATTGGCGGTTATCAGCTGATAAGCGTGATGTTTAATCGATTAAACAAGGATCACATTTACGGGAAGGGATCCGCTTTAAATCAGAAGTTTTGCGGAGGAATTAATTGCAACGGAAATGAACTGACTAAAGCAGTTATTTCGTAAGATATTATAATTTCAGGTTTAATATGGGTTTTGTCATTGCTTTATTTTATTTTTTAGATGTGGAAATGTCACTAGGAAGTTCCAGTTATGTAATTGCAGTGCAAATGTAGTCGAATTAAGACGGCAACAAAACTGCGCCGCTTACAGCATGTTGATTGATGTCATTTGCTGTACTCAAACCGACATCAAGATGTTTAATGGATTTTTATTCAATGAAAATGCGTCAAAGGTATTAAATTAATCAAAATTTAAATTAAAAATTGGAATTTTTTCATTTTTTTTTATGCTTAGGGTGAAATTTTTCTGGATAATCTAATTGATATCAACAAAAAATACCAATTTGATCTCGAATTAGAAGTATTTATATAATTTCTAGTTAATTATTGTTATTAAATGAAACGTTTTTTTTTAAAAATGATTTTTAGGAATTATTTAAACGAAAACGGCAATTTGTTCGCGTGAGAAAAGAGGCTCTCGAACATAAAAGAGCAGAAATGATTGACGCTGACATCGACAATGAATTTCCACAATCGGTCCATTATGTGACGAGCCAATATTTATACGGCAGCAGTTTGAGCGAAGAAGTCAGTCAATTCGACTTTTCATCAAGCAATCAGGTGAAAAAAAATCTTTATTTTCTTATTTAAATAAATTAAATTAAATAATTTTCATAGGTGTTTATTGGTGAAAAACCAAAAACTCAAATTGATACATCGAGCGAAGAAGTCTACGAGGAAGTGACGCTCGAATTGGATGAACTAAACAAACACGAATGCATGGCAACGATGAATGCCCTTCTCCGCCACTTATATACATCAAACATGATTTCAAATACCGAACAATTACCAACATGTGTGCAAAAGTTGGTTAATAAACTAAAATGCAACGTGACGCATGAAAACGTTAAATTATTTGTCATCAAATTAATTTTGAACAATTCTAAGGTAATTTAAACGTAATACATTTAATTTTTTAAAATAATTTAATTTTTTTTGCAGATTTTTGAGCCTTTTGCTAAATTTCTGCTGGAGCCGCTCATGCAAATGATAATCAATGGCGTAACGGGCGGTCGTTTGAATTACATGACCAACGATGTACTGGTAATGATTTTACGATGGGCACAAATTACGATTCCAGCAGACACGATTGCCGAGCGCTCCTTGGCTAACAGATTGTTGTTATTTGCTTTGACTTGTTCGTACCATCCGCGAAGAGACGTCTATAGAAATAATTTAGAGATTGTTAAGACCCTTGTTGAACTCTGGAAACCGCGTTTGGATCTCCCGATTGAGTATGCTATAAAAAAACACAAATTGTATTTCTTGTTTTATAGTTTTTGTAATTTTTTTAGGTTTATTTTTGATAATTTAAATGATTTGGATACCATGGATAAGAAAAACAAAAACAGCATCGGAATCCAATTTCTCGGGATATTTTTGGCTAACGGATTTCCGCCATACGTCTCAACTAATAATTTACCAAAAGAGAAGTAAATAAACACGTTCAATTAATTTTTCTGGAAATATTTAATGATTTTAATAATTTTTTTATAGATTTTTTAAAGCGTTAACGTACAATTTGGCATTCAAAGCCTCAGATGTTTACGTCGCTGCGGCGGAAGTGATCGGAATGTCGATGCGATATTTGGCGGATAAAGAAAACGAAATAGAAGGATATTTTCACACTCAAGTTTTGGCACAGTTAGATGAATTGAGTTCTAGCCAGAAGGATCATTTTATCATGGCCCTCTACAAATTACAGCTATATTATCCGCCGTTTGCTAAAAGATTAATTCCTAAAATTGTTTTTCTTCTACCCAAAATGCACGGAGTTTATCAATTAATGTGTTTGGAGATAATCGAAGGGCAAATCGAAGTTATGGACAACGCTTTTGTTCAGATGAAAACTAATGATATCGATAAATTGATAACGCAAAGGTAAAGAATTCTTAAAATTATTAAATTAATTTTTATTTTTTAATATCTATTTACTTACAGACAAGAAAAAATTCAAGTAGTCGCGTTGAAAATTGTGGATAAAATTGCCAGGTTTTGTTCGGCGGTAGATTTATTGTTTTTAGTGAAAAATGTTTGTGTTGTGCTTAGTCAACCCAATGTACTTTGCCGGAAATTAGCATACGATATTTGTATGTGGGTCTATGACAATTACAAGTAAATTTTGTTTAAAAAAAATAATTCTGTTAATTATATTGTCGATTATTTTAATTTTATTTTTAGGGATGAAACATCTGGGAGTGGCGAAGAGTTGAAGAACGAAGCAAAAAATGCATTATTGGCCGGTTTGGCAGATAACGAAATCGGATTAAAGTAATAAAACTCAAATTTGAGTGTAAAAATGCAAAAAAATAATAATATTAAAAAAAAATTAATTATTAGATTACTCGTGACGAACTACTGGAGCCACGAAACCCGCACGCCAACCACAACACTAGACCGCACTCTTGTCATCCTCGACAACTTTTATTGCCCATCGGTCGAGCAACATTTTCTCGGCTACGGCAGTTTCTTACTTCTAGAAATGGCATCTCGAAGCCCCGATTATAACCGCAAAATCTTCGAATACCCGCTAACCGAGTGCAATTTTGTCGACTACAGCGTAAACTATGCGTGGAATGCGCGTCATTCAGTTATGACACCGATGTTCACTCAACAATCCCAGCTAAATCTTAAAGAAGAAGAAAAAGTAATCAAAGCAACGCAACAAGAATTCGACTTCGCTCCAACGCAACAATCTGGCGCCTATAATTGGCTTACTCAAAGCAGTGTCAACACTTTCGCGCTCACGGCGAGTTTAAACGCTTCTTCAGGATCATCTGCAATGTTATTTACTCAGACTAAAAGAATTCAAACCCCTGGGCTGAATTTTGGCCAAGAAATGTTACATCCCACATCGGAAAATTCACAAAGTATAAAAATTAATCAAAAATATATTAAATTACTTGATATGCATGAATTTTACTATATTTTCATAGGTCAATTAACTCAATCATTGGACACGTTGCGTTTGAAACAAAGAATTCTAAAGGATGTGGAGCGAAGTAAGAGATTTTTCGCTAAACGTGAAGCGATCAAGCAAAAAAATAATCGTGAAATGGAAAGTGTTAGGGTGGAAAAAGAGAGAAATCAAGTTACGATGTATCGGAAATATAGAATTGGAGATTTTCCCGATATTCAGATTAATTATTCGGCTCTTATAATGCCTCTACAAGCCCTAGCTGAAGTAAATCACAATTAATAAGTAATGAAAAAGGAATATTAATATTTTTTTTAATTTTAGAAAGATGATGTCGTTGCCAAAATGCTGCTTACATCGTTAATCGAAGCGATTCTGACGGAGCTAATTAATATTCAAGAGAAAAAAGAACGGGAGAATGTTTACTACGGTTTAACAAATTCTCTTAACTCGATACTGAAGAAAAGTACGAAATATTTGCCCGCTTTGATCGGATTTGTTATGGAAATCGCGTACACTCAATCAAACAATGTCCGCTTGGATTGCGATGAAATTGCGGCGACTTGCATCGCCAGCTCGCAACAAAATTTAGGAATTCTTTTATTAGAAGCGAATATTATAGCCAGAAAAACAATTCCAGGCGAACCAATGTCTAAAAGAAGAAAAATAGTCGTCAGTGGATCGAGTGATGTGCAGCTCTGGCTGAAACTCGTCGAGTAAATCGAAAATCTCTCTTAAAATACAAAAAAAAAATTTTAATTTTTATATTATTTAGATTATACAAATCCCTAAACAATTACGACATGGTCAGAGGAATTCTAAACAAGAAATTTGCCAATCGGGACTTGCTGCGCGAAGCCCTCGATTACGAATCAATCGGCGATTACAACGCAGCTGCCAAACTCTATGAACAAGTAATATAATCATCCAATAATTAATTAAATAATTTAATATTTCTTTTAGGCCATCGAGGGCGAAAAATCGAAGCAAACTGCTTCATTTCACGAAGTTGATTTTTGGGAGGATTCCTTGCTCCAGTGTTACAACTGGCTATCCAACTGGGAATCAATGGAAAACCACATAATCGATTCCATCACCGACGACGACTCGATGGAGGACGACAAAACCAATTGGAATTTACTATGGGATGACGAGTACTACCAGTCTCATCACTTGCCCTATTTGATCCGCGCGAAGTGGAAGCGACTTTTAATGCGGGGACATGATGACTTTCTACAACCGTTTATCAACGACGCGTTAAACGACACGAACAACCCGATCCGACGTGATTTCTTGGAGACCAAATTGAGCGGCCAATTGGCGCTGCTGTTTGCGTGTCAGCAGAATTTCGATCAGGCGACGCACTATCTCCAATATTCGCTAAATGATTTTCTAAGCACTTGGTCCTCGTCTTCGCCGCTCATTAACATGCAGAGATTTTCGCAGGCTCAAGAGTTGCAAGTATTATCTGATATTAATCAGTTTTTAGGAGTCGCTAAGGAATCACGTAATTAATTTAAATTAAACGTGTAAACTTATTTATTTATTTTATATTTTTTTTGTGGGTTAGATGAACGAGTTCCGCGTGCTTATGGTCTTATTAAGCGATGGGAAAAATGTCATCCTGATTCGTTGGATTCGCTTACACTCTGGGATGATGTTGTCTGTAACCGGTCATTGTTTTTGGATATAATAAGTGATTTAAATGCTAAGGATATTGGGAAATCGGCTTTTCAAGAGGCCATTTGTTGCAATTGGTTGGCGTATGTAGAGAGTGCGGTCAAGCAAAATAAGTTTGCTGTTGCTCTTAGGACGTTGAAAATTCTGAAAAATGATGTGAGTGAAAAACGAACAATTTAATGTGTTTTATTTTTAGGGTTATAAATGTTCGTATTATTTTCTTTTAACAGAGAAAGGGATTTCTTGACACTGCGGAGTTTGTATTGCGTAGACATCAGCTGTATGTTCGAGTGAGCATAGCCAGATCTGCCCTAAAGTGTCAATTGGATCAAATACGGTTGTTGTTATCTACCTGGGAAGAATTGAGTAAATAACATTATTTTATTTTTATTTTTAAATTTTATGCACAAAAAAATGATTTTCTAGGCAAAAAAAAGTCATTTTTATGCACAAATTAGCTATTTCCAATCATAAAATTCCATTTTTGAATTTATTTTTAGCATCATCAAAAAATAAACACGATTTGCTTAAATCAAACAAGAAATTAACTGCCGAAAACCATCGACTACATGCCGATTTGACGGGCTTCCTCGCCTCAGCTATAAACCAAAGTGTTGGCATCATCAACGATCTCGACGATAGGCAAACAAATAAACTAGAAAACATCATCAAGGCTAAACTATCCCCATTCCGAATTGTTCACGATTTAGCGCAACTAAGTCTGAAACATCGCCAAGAAGTAATCGCTATGACATCGACCGACAAAACCGAATCGAGTCACGCGCACTACGAGCAGGCTTTATTCTGCGACAATTTTCTGCGCGAAATCGAAGACAAACCAAACGCCGAAATTCCTCTCGAATTTACTCAAAACTACCCGAAAATTATCATGAATGCGTTTTTAGATGCGATCAAACTGGGACATCGAGTAGCGATTGAATATTTTCCGAGGTTACTTCAGATTGCCGAACGGTATCCGGAAACCCGAATTGAATTTCGGAAAAAAGTATTTTTTATTTGAATTTCTCGCTATGTATATATATATATTATATTTTATTATTTTTTAAATTTAGATTGGTGCTATTCCTTGTTGGATGTTTCTCGGATGGGTCAGTCAAATGCTGGCGTTGCTGGATAAAGAGGAGGGTAAGGTTGTGCAAGATATTTTGATTGACATTGCGAAGTCGTATCCACAAGTATGGATTTATTTTGAATTTGATTTTAGGTGTTTTTTTTTAAAAAAAAAAAAATTTTGTTATTAGGCATTGGTTTATCCGTTTAAATTGAGTCGCGAAGGCTACAAGTTGAATGATACTCAATGCCAGGAATTTGTGGCGAGCTTGGAGAGTATTTTGTACGGTGTGCAGCATGTGGATAATTTTATTTCCGCTTTGGGTCAATTAACCGATTTTGATGTTCTTTTTCAAGTAATTTTTGTACAAAAAGAAAATTTTTTTAACAGAATTAATTTTTTAGAGTTTTTTAGGATTACAAACGTAAAATTGAAGAACAATTTAGAAAGAATGACCGCACAGTTATGCTGCAACTGTACACTTTGATGAAAAACGATTTATTCGAGTCTAATGAGCAATGGGGACTCTACAGAACTGAATTTGCGCAGCAGTGTTGCAAGGAAAGAGTATCACTCGATAAACAAATGGCAACAATCGATTTAAAAGTAAAAAGAAAATAATTTAAAATAACTTTTTTAAATGAAAAAGGAAAAATATTTTTCTATTTTTGCAGAATTTTCAAGACTTTTGTAAAAAAATTCAAAGCCAAATCGACATTGTGAGAACGAAATTCACTAAAAAGAAATTATTTATCAACGATTATTCGAAATGGTTGGGAAACTTCAACATGATGACGACGCAACTCGAAGTACCCGGCCAATATGTCGGTGGCCAAAAGCCTGTGCCAGAACGCCACGTTAAAATCGCCGGATTTGACCAAACTGTTATAAACTTGACTTCAATTCGACGTCCTCGTCAAATCACAGTTATCGGCGATGATGAAAAAGTGTATAAGTTTCTAGTCAAACACGGCGAAGATCTCAGATTGGATCAACGGATCCAACAATTACTCGCCCGAATGAATAAGATTTTTGATGGCGATTCAGTTTGTGCGTTGCGGCGCATGCGGATAATCACTTATCGAGTCATTCCCTTGACTACACGGTGAATATTTTGTTATGCAATATAAATTTCATTTCATTTCATTTAATTTTAATTTTTTGTTTGTTTGGAAAAATAGGTTAGGTTTGGTTGAGTGGGTTGATAATACATTGCCTTTGAAGGCTTTTGTGCTTTCTGCCATGTCGAAAGAAGAATTACAGGGATATATGCACCAAGGGTAATTGAAATTCATATTTTTTCACTTCAAATTTATTTAGTTGTTACTTATTTTTACAGTAGTGGAATTGGCGCTCAATTCTGTAAATGGATGAATGCGAAAGGTGGTTACATTACATCATATAAAACTCGTACCAATCAAGAAACTATTCTGAACTACAGAAATTTGGTCAAACAAGTACCCCAAAATTTACTCAAGTAATTAAATCTTGATGTATTCAAAATTGAAAAATTAACATAATTCCAATTTATTCAAGGGAGGCATTTCTCAATATGTGCGCATCATTAGAAGCCTTTCTAGTCCTTAGGAACCAGTTTGCCATTTCCCACGCGACAATTTGCATTGCCCACTACTTTATGGGCATCGGCGATCGCCATTTATCCAACTTCATGATCGATCTCAACACCGGTTCCATGATCGGGATCGATTTCGGACACGCATTTGGCTCCGCAACTCAAGTAA
The DNA here is from genome assembly GCA_000239455.1 of Strigamia maritima. Classification (NCBI taxonomy): domain Eukaryota; kingdom Metazoa; phylum Arthropoda; class Chilopoda; order Geophilomorpha; family Linotaeniidae; genus Strigamia; species Strigamia maritima. Next base: position 20,815 of record JH430542.1, on the reverse strand, counting down.
ACGACAAACTACAAAATAAATTTAAAAAATAAAAAAATCTAATGTTATTAAATTTTCCAGTTTTTACCATTTCCCGAATTAATGCCCTTCCGCCTGACACCGCAATTACTATCACTGATGGAACCTCTAAGCCGAGACGGAATTTTCCGCCAATGTATGATCCACGCAGCGTCCGCTCTTCGCCAAAACTCCGGCCAACTCATCAACTTGATGGATGTTTTTGTCAAGGAACCGTCACTTGATTGGCAAGAATTTGCGGCGAAACAAGCGGCGAAACAGGGCGCGGATGAGGAAGAAACGCGTCAATCTTCGTGGTATCCTCTGGAGAAAATTGCTTTCGCAAAAAGGAAATTAAATGGCGATAATCCAGCGCATATTTCACGGTTGTTAGGGTTTATTAGTTTGATTTATACTTATTGATGTTGATTTTTTTTGTTTTTGTTTTAATAGAGATGAGTTGTTATTAGGACATAAAGAAAGTCCAGCTATTGAGGAAATGGTGGGGACGTGTTTAGGCATAGCGGAAAAGAAAGTTAGAAGTCGATTCGATGCTATTGGTCTCACAGTTCAGCAACAAGTAATTAACTAAAGGGCACATTGTTTTTTTTAAATATTTTTTTTATGTTATCTAATAAATTTATTATTTATTTACAAAGGTCGCTTGCTTGTTGGACCAAGCTACTGATGAAAACATTTTGGGTCGCACTTTCCATGGATGGGAACCGTGGATTTAAAATTATTTTTTTGTGTGTAAAGTTAGGTATTTTCTGAAAAAAATAAAATTATGTTTATATGAATAAGACAAAAATCAATATTTTTCGTCAATAATTTTGATCAATTTAAGGGCGTGGTTTGTATAAAATAAACATGGCTGCTTGCAATACGGCCAAAGGTTTGAAATTTAAATTCGTATCACACAATAAGGTAATCAATTGACACAAATTTGGATTTTTACTCATTTCATTTCAATTCAGGCCCAGCCAACATCTAAAGTTGTCAAAGTCAATGGAGTATCACCAATGTATTTTTTCATAAGTGAAGTATGTTTTATTTGACAAAATCTTCTAAATTTAACAAAATTCTATTTTTCAGCAAGGGAACGTCAGTGTATACAATTCCAGCCTCAAACTAGCACGAACCCACTCTTGTTTCTTAAAAGAAAAAGAAGATAGTGAGTTATTTCAGCACATGCATCAAAATGAAACTAAAACAACATTAGTTACAGAAAAGCCGTGTATTACTAGCATTGCGTACTTAAAAGACTGCGAAAAATTAGCCGTGGCGACAACACATCAAAAACTCCATTTCTATGACATATCTGCAACAATTTTCTTGGAAGAATATCAAATTACAAGTACTAAATCTTCTTCTCGGATTTAATACAATGATTATTCATATATTTTTTTTATTTTTTCTGTAGATTTACCATTTCATCCTTCGAGTTTAGTGTACAGATCTCAGACCGCGGATGACAATCCTTCCATACTGGCAGTGGGCACTGTATCTGGATCTGTTTATTTATTTTTCTTTTCAACCCCAACTAACATGTTATTTAAAAAACAAGATCAATACCAAGTTCAAAAAATATTTTTCAAAGTAACTATAATTGAAATAGGTGAAAATAGTCGACATTTTTATTTCATTTTATTTCATTTGCTATGTAGGATGTGTTGGGTGATTATCATGAGCATTTAGTTAAAGTCCAATTGATCAAGTCCATCCACAAAGCTTCCATTTATCAGATGCATATTCACCATTCTACGCCACGTCTTTTCAGTTGTAGTCGCGGTGATGATATAGCTTCGTTGGCCATTACCGATATACCCGGCAAATTGAAAACTTACCGCTGTAGCGTGGAAACGGTAATGTAGATACGTATTTCTTAAAAATTAGAAAAAATTGGTCATTAAAAGCTCATGACAGGAACTAGATTCACAACACTACAGAATTTTTACAAAAGAATGATCTTTCAGTGGTTTTCTGTATTTTGTTCATAGGGCATCTCTTGTTTCGACTTGAGTGCTTTCTCACCAATTGTTGTCACTGGTAGTTCGGACATGCTTGTTCGTGTGTGGAATATATTCGCCACTCGCCGGCCGACTACAGTCTTGAAAGGCCACGAGAACAGTGTTATAGCTGTAAGATTTATTCAACAAGAGACACAAGTTATTACTCTTTCTCGAGATGGGGTAAATCTAATTTCCCGAAAATCATAAATCCGTGCTTACGCCTTTATGGAAATGGTGTGCAGTTTTCTGCAACAATCGGTTCTGCAAACTAAAAGTGGCAGAATATTTTTGCTGCAATTTTATAATTTATCTGCAAATGATTTTCTCCATCCATCAGCAGCAATTTGCAGCAATTTGCAGCAAGTGTATTGCACAGACAAATTCCGAAGTCTTCCTATGCAACTATTTATTTGCAGAACTTACCTTTACGCAGATATTTGCAGTAAAATTATGAAATGTTTGGAGCAAATTGTCTGCAAACGCTGCAAAAAGCTGCAGGTTCATTTTCATAAAGATGGATTTATAATCAATGTCTGAACATTGTAGCAAATTCCCATTAATATTGCAGGTATTTTTCCTTTGGTCTGCAGATTCATGGGAATGTCTGCACCATATGTTTTTACCATTTCCAGCTTTTTTTATTCTTGGACATAGACCCAAGTTTACTTTATCTCCTATGTACACTGATGAAGATCAGATACTGATCACTTGTAGTCAGTGGTTTGTTCAACTTATAAGTCAACAATATCCAGTAAGTTGTCAAAATGGTTGGTACGGTACCTTAATTCATCAATTCTTATTTCTTCAATATTATTGAATTTGATAGTTAATCAATCAAACAAAGGAAGAATTAATTGAAAAGGAGACATTAGATGATAACACACAACAAGAAAACATAGAATTGGAATTATGTCAACTCTTGACTTCATCTGTGGTAACAGATGTCACTATACCAACAATACAAAATAAAGAGATGAAGAAATGGGAACCGGATGATCCCACTAAGCGGATGATGAGACGCTTAGTTGCCGATGGAGGACCCCACTGGGCCCTCAAAATGCATCCATTAGAAGATATTGATTTAGTTAATTTTCCAACATGGCAGAAAGTTAATAAAATAATGATGGAAGCAACTGCAGCAAAAAAATCTGAAAATGCTGCCGAACAGTTAGCTAAAAGAATGGTCACTTTAAAGGCATCGATTGCCTTTCGCAAACTAAGAAAATCTTAGTCCTTGCTGTTTCAGTGGAAAAAAAAAATGTATAACAACTTGTATGCTCCAGACGGTTGGGTCTGCTGATGAGATTTTCGATTATCGAAAGCACTGTGAATGATTGGGATGTGTCTGTATAATAGTAGAGTATATGCTGTGCGGTCTGGGCATAGCACCGTCCGGACACATCTGCTGGACCCGTTTTGCCCGGACATTGGTCCTGACTCCTGACTACAGAGTGGACATTGTCCGGACTGGATGCTCTGCTCACCGGACATATTTCTGGGACCCTCCTATGTCCGGACCGCACAGCATATACTGTAATGAAAAAATTGATGAATTAATTTTTATTTTATATTTTATTTAAAAAATAAACAACTTGTATATTTTGCATTCAATGAAATAAGGATAGAAGGATAGAAGCAAATTTAAGCTAATCTAGCTTTTTACCTTCTACGCTCTTTTTTTATTATTACCGTATCTTAACAAGTTAACATTGGTAAAACCCCTTCCAAATGTAGGTTTGTTATCAATTGATTTGCTACACCTTGTAAAATCAAAGTAATGATTGTAACTAAGATAGTTCTAAAACTCTCGGCCGTTGAAATGAGGCTGCTTAATTGGGTAAACGGAAAATCGCCTTTCAAGTTAATTTGCAAGGTATCCAGTGGGCTTTGGTTTAGTTCTAGTTTTAACATTTCTTCAAGGAAACTGCTTTCTCCTATAAGAATTTTACTGACAATATCAAATATCAAATCTGTGAGACGGATAGAAATGACATTCTCTGTTTGTCCAGAACTTCCTATTCCTATTAGACCGAGATTGAGGCTCGGAATTGTTGGTAATCCCAAAATTTTACTGAAACAATAGAGAAATTTAACTCGTTTACTTAACCTCGTTATAACGGATAGTTTGTTATCACGAGGTTAAACCAACATCAGAATATAAATGATGATTTAACTTACGTAAAGTCGTTTAGTAGAATAATTTCACACTCAATATGCAAAGATTTTACAATGAATTTTGTCCTCTGCCATATGTCAGTAATTAAACATGGTTCACTGAGACGACTTATGGAACTAAGACCAGTGACAGTAATTTTTTTACAGTATGATATATTGTTTAATTCCAATGGATCCAATCTAAAAAAAAAATAATATACTTTTTAGAAACATTTAATTAATGAAATTTTACCTTTCTACAAGTTCTTTTAGCAGATCACAATGCACTAGACCAGTAACTTAAATAATAAATAATAAAAAGAATTGTATAATTACTAATATTACTAAATATCTTACCGGTCAACAAAATGCATAAGCTCTTTAGCATTATTACGCTTTGTTATAAATAAATAAGTAATAAATTTTTTAAAAAAAACTTGACATCTTATAGGCAACCCAAATATCGATAATGTCAAATCGATTTGAAATCGTTTGAATTTAATTAATTTAGGACTTTCTCTCTCGTTCAGATATTGTATCGTATTATCGATATGAAAATTTTGTTTGAATAGGTATCGATTTTACACAGCTTTTCTCAACCAAAGTAAATGAACTGTCAAGAACAATTTATGTTTTTGGTAAATACCATAGTCATAAATGTCTGATTGAAGCAGCTGTGTTATAGAAACCTCTCTTTCAAATTGATGGAGGTTAAAAAAAAATGAAATTACCGCACCTCCATTTGGGGACATCAAATATTTTTATATTCAACGTTTTGAAATTTTTCTAATCAAGACCATAAAATAAAACATTGAGGTGGACAAGAGCAATTCGCTTGGTTTCTTGAACTGGCCATCAAGGAAAAATGCATTTATTAGGTACAGAAGTGCATATATGAGTGTTTATTTGTTTGAATGCAAAGCTCTGGTGGGTCGATTGAAGAACTGAGCTGAAACTTGGCACATGGACCGGTTGGCCATTACCGATTACAATGAATTCTATTAAATTCTGTCTACGATGAATTATATGATCGGCAACAATCGCCGCATTGTTGCCCAAACCTTGTGACGGATTACCATACCAGTATGGTTTCCGCACTGACCACCACTACTCTATGGCCCCGTATCCCATCCACCACCAGATGGCATCAAGGATGAGATAATCCCCGGAAGTGACCTAGCGGTCACCAGGGGGATTAGGGGAGTATAAGAGGCTAAGGGACACAAGGAGAGGCCAGTTGGTACTGAGCAACCGACCAAGCAACACCTGTTCTTGGACACTGCTCCCAGCCCCCTTGCTTGTCCCGATGAAGCATGTGGTCCCAGTTTACTGGGCCTCACCTCCATGAGCGGATGTAGTGGCTGCTGTTGACACAGCAGTGGAATGTAAGTTCCCCGACCACGCGATCCTTGGCTTCAGGGCTGAGTACCGCGGGTCTGGCATAAGTGGCCTGCCCTTTGGGCACCGGCTGGTAAGCACGGAAGTGAGAGATGATGAGATGCGACCCCTAGACACTCAATAAAGGCTGTAAAACCTAACTATCGCGTCTGTTGTCTCTTGTTCTTAAGTGACTTGGGCCTCTAACCTCCCCTGTCTTATCCCCAAGGCAGTTGAGGAGTGAAACCCAATCACAACCGGCTCAACCTTTGAAACATGTAGTTTTATAGTGTTATCTTAACGAGGTTTGGCGGACATTGCATATAAAGCTGACAGAATGGGAGGAAGTTCATGCCTGCATTATATTTTTGTGTTTCTTTGACTTATTGAGACTGGTTAAGGTTAGGTTACGTAGCCCTCCGTCCACAACATGGTGAAACGAGCAGACGTTTGCAAGTGTTGGCAAGGGCGCCTGATCGGTAGTCTCGTGCCGTGGAATTTCCATGGGTAAATAGTGTTTTTGGGGGGTTGGCTGTTTTTACACAAAAGGTGGAACTGTTTGTGCAGCACACAAAGTTTTATTTTTTATACTGTATATTAAAAGAACGTAAAATCCAAAGTTTTGCTGTGCATCACAATTTAATAATTTAATCATATTTTCAAGAGTTGAATCTTTTATAACTTTATGCTAGCTTCCCACTTGGCAGAAACTCAGACAGAAAATTTTCTGCTGTGCAGAAAAGTATGTTTTTCTGTCGTTGGTTCCACCTGTGGACTGAAAAGTAGGCAAAAAAGTGCAGAAAAGTAGAATTTAAAAATGGATGCCAGCTAAGGAAGGCAATTTGTAAACCCTGCTGTTTTCTACACTCAAAATTTTCTGCAGCAGAAAATTTTCTGTCGGAATTTCTGCCAAGTGGGAATCAAGCATAACTCATGTTTAAACATGACAGCCACTGCACCGTCCATGTTTAACTTTAATGTTTAATTTTGTGAGTTTTTATGTACTGTACGTATGTATTTATAAACGAGTTTTTCTGACTTGGCTTGTACATCTCTTCATGCACGTCCAAGATTAAAAATGTGTAATAAATTTAACTACATCCTTGTAGCGCCATCACTTTTTATTACATAAGATTTATTTACAAACTAAAATCTCTACTGAAGAACATTTCTTATTTTATTTATAATACACATTATTTTACTGTAATAACACATGTCAACATGAACTTTTTCTTTCTTCTGTTTACTGCTGCTGTTCTACTTGAACCATGTTTTACTCTAGAAATTTCTCGCTGCGACTTAGCAAAAGGACTTATTGTACGAGGGATACCAAAAGATAAAATCAACGACTGTAAGTTGCATTAAAATGTGAATAATAAATTCCCAGAACATTAATATTTTTTTAGGGATTTGTTTGGCAGAATCTGAAAGCATGAGAAATACAAAAACTGTCAAAAAAGAAAAACCTGATGGCAGTTGGGGTTATGGGATTTTCCAAGTAATTATATAAAATAGAATTTTAACAAGTATAAACTAATATAATAAAAATTAATTTCTAAGATAAGTTCTAAAAATTGGTGTCGTGGTCCGAAAACAACAGCAAATGGTTGTGGTATTGAATGTTCAAGTAAGTTGAAAACTTTTAAAAATTATATAATGTTATAATCATTACGAAAAAAAATTTTTTTTTTAAAGCTTTGCTTAGCAATTCAATAGATTTGTCCGCTACATGTGCAATGAAGGTGTACAAGAAGCTTGGTTTTGAAGCGTGGTAATAAAATAAACAAATATTGGCATCCACAGTAAAAAAAAAAAAAAAAAAAAAAGTTAATAATTTCTTGTTTTTAGGGATGAATGGCGTGCCAGTTGTGACGGGAACGATCTCAGCACTTATACTAATAAATGCAAATTATAGATATATTTTTGAATAATTTTATTGTGGTAAAATAGACAAATTAAAACAATAAGATTTCAATAGTGACTGCAAAAGATCTGAAATTTCATATTGTATTCATTGCTATGCGAAAACAAAATTTGAAGAAACATCTTATTTAATCACACGCCATTTGAATTAAAATAAAAATTAAAATATGCAGTGTCTGTATAATAGTAATGGAAAAAATTGAAGAACTAATTTTTGATTTGTTTAGAGTAATCTTGTATTTAGAAAATGATAAATACATGACTGATCGTAGCCATTAGGTCCACGAACAGAACAGGAGCAAATAAGACCAAGCCCAGGTGACTACCGTCGTCACCCGAATATAACACCCTGTGTTGTATTTCGATTTTTTTTTAAATCCGAAAGTTTTTTTAAAAAATTCGAATATAACACCCGGGGCGTTATATTTGAACATTTGAAAATAAAGAATAAAAAATTAAAATTAAGTAGCGTATTTTGTCTATTAATACGATTTTAATACGTACAGAGTATACATACAGGTATATAAGTATATATATATATATATATATATATATATATATATGTACCTGTATGTATACTCTGTATAGTAGCACACTAATATAACATCCGGGTGTTCTAATCAAAATACAACACACCCCCTTCCCCCGGATCTGGTTTGGTTCATCGACTGACGTTTCATCGACTGACGTTTTATCGCCTTGTTTCATAGACTGACGGTTTATAGAATGCTTGGTACGTTTTATCGAAAATGAGAATTTTCCCAAGCGGCGCTTACGCGTATCGTTGTTCCGCTGCGCTGCGCAACTCCGCTCTAACGCCTCCGGCGGGGCCACTGCGTGGGCTTCCTAAACTAAACTTTCAAATCCCACCAACAAAAAAAAAATTTTAAAATATTGAAATTTGATGAACTGACTAGTCGATCAACTGACCAGTCGATGAAACGTTCTATCAAATGCTGTCGATGAAAGAAAGTTAGTCGATGAAACGTTGGGGATAAAATGTCAGTCGATGAAACGTCAGTCGATGAAGTAAACAGATCCCCCTTTCCCCGGGTGTTATATTCGGCTGAATACGGTATGTTTGATAAGTTTGTAATGAGGTTTGTACGTAGTGTTACGTTAATTTTTGTTTTGTAGGTTTTTTTAAATCTGCAATGGCGCGCATTATCAAGCACCATCTAGTGGTGAAGTCATTAAGTCAAGCGCCATCGACGATATGTCAAAGATTCTCAAGAATTCTAGAGCCAAACACATGGCAACGCCATGATGGACTACTTTTTAGCCAGGTATTTATTTAATGTTTATTAATTTTTATTTTTTACATTTGATTGGATCTTATCCATCAGCATCAGATAAATGTTTTTGTTGTCGCACAAAGGAAATATAAGATGATGATGCTATAAAATATATTTCACATTCTGCATTTTATGGAAAATATGTTATAGGTTATAGGTATTACATGTAACTGAGCATAATCAAAGTTTTATATTAATATTGATTCCAGGTGAGAATAATCGGAGACATTTTGAATGATAAATTTTATTTAATTATTTAACCTCTGATCTGTAACATTATTTCTTATTATTTTCATATTCTTATTATTTTTATCATTGACATTGACATCATCATTGACATTGACATCATCATTGACATTGACATCATCATTGACATTGACATCATCATTGACATTGACGTCATTCTTTTCATTATTATTTTGATTCATTTTTTGTTATCTATTTTCATCTATTTTTGTTATCATTTTCATCATTTTTGTTATCTTCATCTATTATTTTCATCATTTTTGTTGTCTTCATTATTATTTTCATTCTCGTAGTTATAGTTTTTAATCGTGTCATTGTCATTATCATTATCATTATCATTGTCATTATCATTGTCATTATAGTTATCATTGTCATTATAGTTATTATTGTCATTATAGTTATCATTGTCATTATAGTTATCATTGTCATTATCATTGTCATTATCATTGTCATTGTCATTATCATTGTCATTATCATTGTCATTATCATTGTCATTATCATTGTCATTATCATTGTCATTGTCATTATCATTGTCATTATCATTATCATTATCATTATAGTTATCATTGTCATTATAATTATCATTATCATTGTCATTATAGTTATCATTGTCATTATAGTTATCATTGTCATTATAGTTATCATTGTCATTATAGTTATCATTGTCATTATAGTTATCATTGTCATTATAGTTATCATTGTCATTATAGTTATCATTGTCATTATAGTTATCATTGTCATTATAGTTATCATTGTCATTATAGTTATCATTGTCATTATAGTTATCATTGTCATTATAGTTATCATTGTCATTATAGTTATCATTGTCATTATAGTTATCATTGTCATTATAGTTATCATTGTCATTATAGTTATCATTGTCATAATCAGTTGGCCCGCCACAATTTATATAGGAAACAATCGTAACCAAAGTTGGATTTTTCATAATGAGATTCAACGATTTTCGAATAATAAATTTTAAGATATAACCCATAACATTTTTAAAAAATTGAGGTTTCGTCAGTGCTTTACCAACTGTCATCAGTAGAGAATTACCCTCTAAGCTAACTTGCGTACTTCCGAAAGGACTTTGGTCTATTTCTAGTTCAGTTATTTCCTGTATGTCCTCTTCAAAATCAAGTTTCATTACTAAATGAATATCTACATTTTTCATATCAACAACCAAAATTTGGTCATTGCCATCACTTTTACTTTTGCTTTTCTTCATAAATGGGATCATCGACTTTACCAGGTTACTACAACGAGCAAAATTACACACAAATCATACAAACTTTTTATGTAACGTACGTCACGTCATCCAAATGGCATTTAACTTGAATTTTGTCTACTTGTATATTTGATTTTTGCCAGAATAGGGTATTGTCTGGTTCCGTAATCATGCACATGTCGCCAAAAGGAACTATGGTGTTTATACCATCGATGATTATTTTTTTACAGATTGCTACGTCATTAATTTCCATCGGCAGTATTCTGAATAAAAGAATAAAATATTTATTAAAAAAAACATATCTGCAATAAAAAGTACCCGGTAATAACTGATGCTGCCATTCGAATTGATCGGTCTGCTATCTCGTTACATGGAACGCATTCTCCTCGTGGCGTTTGCTCACATTGCACTGCGACGACGATGGCTAATTAGGGAATTTAATCACAATTTTAGTCACAGGTCAACTGCAGGTCAATATTTTTGCCAGAAGTCAATTTTCTTCTTTCATGGCTAAACAGATGTTGGCTAATTATTACTTTGGTTGCTGTTGTTTGTTGCTTAAGAAACATTTTCAACAGTAATACCGTATTCCATTGGAAAGAACGGCATGCCAGATAATTCGAATTTTCTGGCATTTTGTCCATTTGATTATTAATTGACCAGTTGTCTACTTGTCAAAAACTGGTCAGACTTTAATTACCGGCATGCCGTTGTTTCCGAGGGAATACGTTGATTCTGAGGGAATACGGTATCACAAGCGCTAATTTAGGAAGTTTATCGAAGTAGGCCCAAACATTAGGGGTATTCAGAAACTGTCGCATAAGTGCGCAAATGCGTAAGTTGTGAAAATGTGATTTTACACATGCGCACCGACAGCCTTATAAGCCTCATGGTATATGTTATGTGACTCAATGGGCGACTAACATTCACATCCCAAGAGGTGTACATTGTGAGTCACAATAACATAACGTGACGCTTACCAGGTTTCCAGCGCACATATGTGAAATCACATTTTCACACATGTAATTTGATTATTTTTCTTGAAATTTTTCAAAAACATGTCAAAATTTGATTATTTAACTTGAAATTTTTCAAATTTTGAGAAAATATAATAATAACTTGAATTTATTCAAAGATATGTCGAATTTTGAAAAAGAAATGATGAAATTTCAACATGTTTTTGAAGAATTTCAATAAAACTAATCAAATTTCGACATGTTTTTGAAGAATTTCAATTTAAAACATCTATGTTTAATGCATATCCTAATTTAAGATTTAAAATTTTGTGTAATGACAATATACTCTAGTTAATCTTCATTATACTATCTACCATAGGCCTTTCAACTGTTCACCAGTCTTCTTCAGTGGTATGATGATAATTCTTATAATGATTAAAGAACACATTGAAATAAAGTTGGAAAATCAATGGCTTTAATGTTCTCATAACATCCGTACTTGGTGGAAAATAAACAGCCTGGACTGGAACTTGAATCCAGATCCCCCAAATGCCGGTTTGTGATTCACTGATAAAATCGTGCCCATTGGTCAGAATAAACCACTTG
>JH430541.1:222360-239981 GCA_000239455.1 Strigamia maritima | reverse complement strand
CACATACTTTTCTGCACTCAAAATTTTCTGCAGCAGAAAATTTTCTGCCGGAATTTCTGCCAAGTGGGAACTAAGCATTACTCAGATTTTTTGCACTGGGCGAGAGGCGCTGCGCGAGAGGCGCTGCGCGAGAGGCACAGATGAAATAAATAATATAAGAGGCGCTGGTAGCTTATTAATGTATATCTTATAATATTGTTTCAGTTTACATTCGTGATTACAAATAGTTTTATCTCAGTAGTGAAATATCAGTATACTTCACTATTTTACAGGTAACTGGCCTTTAACTGAGTTAATATAGTTTAATAAACCGTGCAGTGAAAACTGAACTTCATGAAAAGCAGCTGATACTTTTGGATTCGTTCGCACTTCTTTCATCAAGAGTAAATTACTAATGATTAATTGGTCGGTTTCAATATCTGATTCCAGGTTGAGAATCTGAAAACAGAATATTCAGTAATGAAATACTAAATAAGAAATGATCTCACCTCATTAGCTAAAGTCTGTACAGAAAGATCTGCTTGATTTAACTTCAAGTTATGGGCCTCTTCTTGCAGCATTTCTACTTGCAGATACACTAGACTTTTACCGCTGCTTGGCAATTGCAAAAGTACTTCTTTAAGCGATTCCTCAATATTTCCAATTCGCCGATTAAGCTCTTTAACTTAAATAAGGAGAATTAGACAATAATAACTGAACATGTCATTAATGACTCATACGTCTACAAAAATTACTTATTGAAATAATAGGTATTGTTGGTAGTATGACATTGTTTGCATTGTACTGTGTTACTTAAAAATTAAAAAGTCATTCAATTAGCAAGTCATACAATTAGCAAGGATAATATATTCTATGTACTTACTAGCACAGTAACCATCTGTAATTACAATATCATCTATAGCAATGTTTCCAAATTCAGCGCCTACAGTTGCTTCAAACATTATCTGAGAAGATGTTTTATTACTAGGGAATGGTACTTGGGCATAATGCCATTGACTATTATCATCAGATCCTTGATCACGGCTTAATCGCCACAAAAGTTGGTCAAAGTTAGGCTGAAACTGTAATTTCAGACAAAGTAGGTTTGCAATTTTAATTACCACACAATAAATTATTTACAGATTGGAAGACAGCTAGTTGTCCGAAATCTGTGTCAATCATGTTGTACCAAAAGTGTAAACACATCCAGGGTTTTCGAGATAGTTGGAATCCTGGACTGTAGAGTCGTGCCTTGTGAAAAAGCTCTTGTGGTTTGCTGGTATCAATGTACAGATAAGTACCTTGAATAATGAAATTAAATTGGTATTTTTGTTGTGGGAAGAATGTGACATGATAGTACCTTCATCGGTGCCCAATGTGTGATCTTTTGACAGGCCTGTAGTGATTGTTTTTCCACTTTGCAATTGCCAATCAAAGTCATCATTAACTCCGTTGGTCCAACTGCATAGATTTCCATCTTCAAAATTACATTTCACCTTAAATAATAAAAAAAACAAATATAAACTTGTTTATTGATATTTATAGTGAGAATCTAACTCGTATAAACTATCGACGAGAGCGCAGGCATGGATTCGTTGAAATTTCTGGTCGAATCTCATTGGTCGGTACGCCTATTGTTATGATTATTTAGCACCATGAAAAATATCCAAAAATAAATTCGTATTTTATCTACCTCTGTAACAATTAGCCGTCAGAGCGAGCCACCCCACCCTAATTCAAAACTGGCGATGGCGCGATGGGGATTTACATTTTGTTACAGTTGTTATTGTTGTTGATTTTGTTTTTGTATTTGTTTATTTGTTTGTTTGTTTATTTTTTTTTTTTACTTTTTCTGGATTTTTTTTACTTTTTCTTGTTAGATTCTCTTCCCACTCGCACTAGTGATTGTCGAAACAGCTTGCAACCATTCATTTTTTTACTCATTGGCAAAACCACTCGTGCATCTAAAAATTGCGATCACTCATGTCCTGCGGGCACTCTTGATTTATTCAGGTCGCAATTATTGATGCACTCGTGATTTTTACCGAGTAAAAAATTCATTTTTACAAGCTTAATTCGACAATCACAGTAGCGCTTGTAGTATTACAACTGGTAAGTTCTACCTTTTCTGTTACAGGGTCCATCAGTTATTTCAATATCATCAATAGCAATATAGTCTTTCTTTGACAATATACTTGCATGGAAAACTAATCTTGATGGGGGTTTGGTTGGTATTAAAGTTGCTTCTGCTACTTGCCAACTACCATAAAAATCTCTGAAATCTGAATAATAGAATTTTGAATTATTATCTCATTTTAAAGTATTGTTGTTGTAGGAAATCTCATTATTACTATGTGGATGAATACTTACAACTTGGTTTAATGACTGGGTCTTTGCTGTTGTCAAATGTAACATAGAAGATTGTGGAAATGTCAATATTCATATAGTACCAAAACTTTAAGCAATTAGTTGCACTTAAATTAAGATTATTTGATTTTAGTAATATATCTTCGCCTATGTGAAGTTGAGATGCATTAAGCATTAGGTAATGACCATAATCTGTATTGAATGTGTGATCTTTGGATATGGGTAAATTGGGCGAATAATGTTTGCCAGTTCTATTCCAAATATCTCTCTCTCCACTTGAATATTCACAATTTGATGTTTCAAAATCACATGAGTTATCTACAAGAATTGAAAATATAATTTAATGAAGTGAAGATACCAAGATAGTTGTTATTATACATACTATATTCTGGACACTTCTCTTCAGATAGTGAAAGATCATCAATTGCAATACTACAAAGTTTACTAGTATTAGAAGCAATTGCTTCAAATACAATCTACAATATAATACAACTCATTAATTAGCATTTATTATTTATACATTTTGGAAATATTTACTTGAAAAGTTTCAATCATCATTTGTAAATTAACATCAGCTTTGAGCCAATCATTTCCTTGGGTTTTTTTTCTACTCCAAACAACTTGACTAGAATTACCCACCTAAATATATCAAAATTGTAAATCCAATAGTAGAAAATTTATAATAGGTGCATTCAGGAACTAAAACATTTTCATGTTTATGTCGTTTCCCTCGTTTCGTTTCCTGAAATGTGTTGTTATTTCTGGAAACGTTTAAGTTTAAGCCAAGAAACGCGTTTTAGGAAACGCTACAATTCCAGCGGTTCACGAGACACGAGTCTTACAATTGCGCACTCATCTGCGCAGCATCTACTCTACTGTTGTAGAGTTAGATCGGCGGCATTTGTTTTAGACGTCATATGACTGCTTCAAGTCATGTGATAGAAGATAAAACGAAGCTAAAACTTGCCTAAAACTTAGCTAAAACCTGCCTCAGATTTTCACACTCAGAATTATACACAAAACACACACAAAACTAACCACTCTCAAAACTCGTTTTTGATGAGTTTTAGTTCCTGAATGCATCTGTTGTTATTATTCAATACAAATTACTTGTAAATGAAGGTTAAGTGTGTTTACATCTGATCCCCACATGTGGTACCAGAAAGTAAGACATCTTGCATCCTTAGGTGAAATATCAACTGATTGCAATTTTGCTGTTTTACCAACATCTTTATCATTGACATCAATGTAAATATAATATCCTTTTTTATTTCCGGGTTCAAATGTATGGTCAAATTTTGGTCCAGTGTACATAGAAAGTCTCCCAGGTCCAAGTTGTAAAGTCCAATTAAGAGCATTGGAGTAATGCTGTTTCCAAGTGCATAAAGTATTGTTTTCAAATGTGCAATTGTTTGGTGAATTGGAATCTGTTTTAATTGTTGATTGTTGGTTGTTTGTAATTTTTGTGATTGTTTATATGCTTACTTGGTGTTGGCAGTAACTTTTTGTTTGATTTAGGTGGAAGTTTCGGCGTCCAGTTTGTTTTAGCATGCTCCGGTTGAATCACGCATGGTCCGTTAGTGAATATAATATCATCAATATGTATGAAGTTATTCCTTTGGAATGTTGAACTTTTATATCTTTCGGCTTCAAATTCAATCTAAGAATATAAAACTTAAAAATTACTATTTGAAGACAGAAATATTCTATTATAGTAGTTGACCACGTGATAGAAATCTGACGAAATGGGAACTTGAGCATATTTCCATTCACGATTTGTCCATTGAGTATTACTCCACACCGCAGTTCCTCCTGTTCTGTTTGCTATTGTGCTATCTTGTTTTATAACTCTGAAACCTTTCATTCGTTCCCCCATATATCTATACCAAAATGTCAGACAACGCTGCCTTGGACTGGTGGGTTCGAACACAGGTGAATAAGTCCTTTCAATGGTACTTTTAGCTAAATACTTATCATCAATTACTGCATAACCACCTTGTAAATAAAAAATAAAAAATTAAATGAGTTAAGAAAGAGGAATTACAAAAATTTCATTAGTTGCATTTGAAAATGAAAACCAACTTGGTTTTAGTCGTTTTAGAGAAGTTGGTTTTAGCCTGGTGTTGGTTTTAGACCCCAAAAACTGCTTAAATCAAAACGATCTCCAGTTGGTCGTTTTAAACCAAGTTTTAGTTTTATTAGGTTTTAGCCGAGGGGGAAATCATTCGCCCAAATCCCGTTCCTCGTGATATTTGAGATTTACAAATCTCAACAAATCCATCAAATCCAATAAATCCACCAAATCCACACAAATCCACCAAATCCACACAAATACACCAAATTTGATACAAATCCACTCAAATTCAAATCCAAATCCTGGAAAAAAGGCACTAAATACGGTATAAATACACACCAAATCCACGAATTCCAATGTAAATACGTAAATCCACTACAAATCTACCAAACTCAGCTGGAATCAACAAATCCGGCTTGGACCTTACAAATATCAAAAAAGAAGATTTGATGATTTTTTTTTGTTTTGCTTATGCACCCCACTGCCACTTCCGGACAAGATTTCGTTCATCCCCACTCCCGGCGCGCGAATACTCCCGAAATTAATACAAATCCACCCGAAATTGATACAAATCCACTTCAGATTCCACAAATCCGCCAAATCTACATCAGATTTTTGGGATTTACAAATCTCGTCCTGAATTTTTGCGAATGATTACTCCCTCGATTTTAGCAGTATTCTTTAGCATCCATCTTGGAAACGACATATTAGGTGCATTCAGAAACTAAAACTTGTCAAAAACGAGTGTTGCGTGTGGTTAGTTTTGTGTGTGGTTTGGGTATGTTTTGTGTATAATTCTGAGTGTGAAAATCTGAGGCACGTTTTAACTACGTTTTAGGCAAGTTTTAGCTAAGTTTTAGCTTTGTTTTAGCTACGTTCTATCACATGACTTGAAGTAGTCATGTGACATCTAAAGCAAATGGCGCTGAAACTCTACAACAGTAGAGTTAGATGCTGCGCAGACGAGTGCGCAATTGTAAGACACAACTTGTGCCTTGTGAAACGCCGGAATTGTAGTGTTTTCTAAAACGCGCGTGCACGCGCATTTCTTGGCTTAAACCTAAAAGTTTCCGGAAATGACGACACATTTCAGGAAACAAAACGAGGGAAACGACTGAAACATGAAAATGTTTTAGTTTCTCAACTCAAAACTGAGGTTTTAGCAAATAAAACCGTCAGATTTTGTAGGTGGAGACGTCATTTAAAAATGGTAAGAGTTGCGGAAAATAATGACAAACGGACATCAGCAAACATCGTGGCCGCGAATTATGCACCTACGTCGGTCACAATGTTTGCTAATTTCCGTTGAAATAATTTGTTTTTATTTTTCACAAACTTTACTATTTTCTAGCTGGGTTCTCATGGACTATATTAGCCAAGATGAAATAGACAAATCATCAGCTAAATCTAATTTTTGATTTTGATTTTGACTTGGTTTAATCAAAACTAAAGTAAAACCAGGTCATTCAAAAATTGCTGTAAAACCAGGCTAATACCAACTTTTCTAAAATGGCTAAAATCAGGTTTTTTTTAAATTTCAAATGCAACTATTGTTTATTAATTAAAGTGATTGCACCCTTAATGTTTATTGTTTGTATTGATATAATTACCCATTGTAGTGTTGGTGGTATGATCTTCAAAATCACCTACAGTCATAGTGACCCAATTCCAGTCTTGCTCAAATGTGTGGTATTTGCAGTGTCCTCCATAGATGAAGGAACAATCTCCTAATAATTATAGCCGGAGTTTAAGAAGACTATTAAGTATTAAGATTCTTTTAAAAAATGGGTTTGTTTGAATTGAATAACAACTAAACATACCTTGCGTATAAGCTTCTGAAGTATTCAGCAATTCTGAAGTAAAAATTATTGTGGATGTATTTTCATCTAGTTTTCTTTTTGGTTATTAATATTAACTTACCTAAGAATATTGCTATTACTATTGCAAATGTAATTGTTTTCTTCATTTTATTAGCAAGACATGTATTTCGCTCTCAATTTGCAGACTTTTATCTCATTTGTGAAGTATCAAGTACAAAAATTCAAAATATCTAAAATGATATGTTATCAGTTTGTGATAAATTGTTGAAATTATAAATTTGACACAAAAATAATTATTAAATATTTTTTTTTATTCTTATTATTATTATTATTATTATTATTATTATTATTATTACTAATTTACATTATTTTATGAAATATAGCTGCAGTCTTTTGAGTTCTGATTATATTATTCTTATCCTTTGGGTATTTGTGGTTTAGTTTGTGATTGCCATAAGCTGTATATAAATTGAGCGACTGTGTTAAGGTGGTATAACAAAGCTTGTACTGAAAACTGAACTTGATGAAGAGCTGCCGATACTTTGGGATCAAATCTCACTTGATTAAACAAGAGTAAATTAGCAACGATTAATTGTCCATTTTCAACATCTGATTTCAAGCTGAGTATCTGAAATAGTTGTAAATAAACATCAACTTTGCTGAAAAACTATATATTATTGTACAAATAAAAGGCATCTGGGTATTATATTTTGAAAGAACTTCCTGTACAATCCAGTTGAATAGGAAGTAATAAAAATCAGAACAGATTTAACTGATAAGTAACATTATTTCCTTTGGCCATTGCATTGCATCTTTATTGATTTAAGTTAGACTTCACCAAAAATGCAGCCAAGAAATACCAATTTTTTTTAAAAAATTATCTTTTATATAGTTGTATGTTGATTGGTAATAATAAAAAAATAGGTGATACCTGATCATCCAAAGTGTGCATAGTTTGATCTGTTTTGTTGACATGATAGATTCCAATGTAGTCCTGCAACATTTGCACTTGGAGATACACCGGGTTTTTATTGCTGGTTTCACTTGGCATTTCTGAAAGTACATCTTCGAGTGATTTATCCACATTTGCAATTAGAACTTGTAAGTCATCTAGCATTTTGTCCAAAATTTGGAACGCTCCATTTGGGTCTAAAATTTGCGACGGTCTGTTTGGTTGACCATGGGAATAGATAGGTGAAATTAAAATGGTTAATATACAAAATGTGAATTGTCTCATAATCTGTAAGAAAAATCATAGAAATGTCTAGTTTGTTACACATACACTAAATTGAATAGCTTACTTCTAGTGATGTGCTCTGTTGTATGATTCAGATTTTAATGCAGTTTGCCCTATTTTATGTCTATGAATTAAGCTTTTATTGTAATTTTTATTTTGCAGATATTTATCTGCAGGAAATAATTGTAAGTTATCACTTTCACACATGAACTATTCTGGAAATGAGATCCATTATGAACTTCACTAGAAGAAATAGGTTAAATGATAATCATATAGGGGTATTGACAATTTGATTTATACTAACTGCTCTAAATCCTAATTTTTTATTTCACCTTGAACGTATATAATAATTGGCTAGCCTGCCTGCCTGTGAAGCCTTGGGTATTAAATTTAATTTGCGGTAGATGGCGCAACGGTTTTGGGGATTGGCGTCATTTTTGGGGATAGGCCATGTCTTTTGCCGTCATTGGACGGGCTTTTCCAGCTTGTACGTCAATAAAGTATGTAGATACCAGTATAGCATAAGATTTCTTCAAATGACAGTTTTGATAGGACTGACATTTTCACTTTGTTATTTCTGATCATTATGCTTAGTTCACACTGAACATGACGTAACGTAACGTAACTTACAAAAATTTTACGTACGGTAACTTAAGGAAAGTAACATGTGATTTTGATCACTCTGTTTGTAGACAGTAAATGCAAATTGACTATATCACGCAATTTCTCATTTCATCTCGCTTCTAATGAGACATTGGTTGCTGTATTTTCTTAAATTACCTTACTTCCTACTTCAAAATCGATTTTGAAGTAAGACATAATAGGACATAATTCGACCTCATAATTTCTTAAGTTACGTTACTTCTTACTTCAAAATCGATTTTGAAGTAGGAAGTAACGTAACTTAGGAAATTATGAGGAATTATGTCCTATTACAAACTGGATAAAACGAGAAATTGCGTGATTGGTCGATTTACATTTATTGTCTACAAAAACAGAGTAAACAAAATCATGTTACTTTCCTTAAGTTACGTTACATTACGTCATGTTCTGTGTGAACTAAGCATTACAGTCTTTATCAGCAGAAACAAATGTCTGTAGCATCTGAATGGAATCAGAATAGACAAACGCCATGTTTAATGTTGATAGTTTTTTTAAATTAAATAAGTTGGATTAATTTGTACTTGCAGTGTGAGACTCTTAAAACTATATGCAGATTGATTTTTATATCAACATCTTTTTTGGAAAACTTAATCTATCATACAATCACTTGAAGATCTCCTCTGAACGTGCACCTCATTATTAGAAAAGCAAACAGGTGTTTTCTATATAGTGAAAAAAAGGTCGGAAATTCTAGCTAACGATAAATTATGACTTAATGTAGATCGATTAAACTGTTGCTCGTAACAACACAACAAAACCTTGAATTTGCACCAATAATTTTCTCTAACTCAATTCCATTTAGTGCACACGTTGCAGTTTTCTAATCTCTAGCTTAAATCAACAAATCAACTACTGTGTCCACAAAGAAACTTCAATTCACTTCATACAACACTCTGAAATTGACCAAAGAACACAAAATGTTGAACAAAGTCAAGTACAATAACTACTTGATGGAAGCAAAACCAAATGCAGTTAATGTATACACCAAAAGACTGAAATCAATTTGGAAGTATATGTTTAATGCGTACGGCTTACATGTGTACAAAGGCGATGTGACCCACGGAAGGAAGCTCTTCATGTTGGTATTGGCAGTAGTCCAGACCATTGTTTTCATTCACCAACTTGTTTCAATTTGTTACAATTTCGCTTTCTCAACTACAATTTCCCAGCTGAGTTTCTATGCCGCTCTCCTGGTCAGTACTTTCGCTTCTGTTTCCAGTATGGGGACATTTTACAAAAGGAGAATTGCAGTGGCTCAACTGCTTAATAACCTCACTGACCAGTTGAATAGAAAATTCCATGATTCAAAGAAAGTGTGGGTTGCCACATTGGTCAGTTTCATTGGTCCATTTGCTCTGTGTATTTTGGAAGCATTCTGTTCCATCCTTGAAATAGCTCTGCAAGATAACGAAGGAATGGATAAATTCTCCGGAGTCTATTTCTTCGGAGTTAAACCGCGGGAGAAATATTTGATCATAGCTAAGTTATTAATTTGTTTTGAATACTTCATTGTGTTACTGGTATCTGTGGAATTTATCAATATTTCGGTCGGTTTCTTCGCTCACTTATGCCACATGGTTTACTTTCGCTTTAACCGGTTGAATATGAAGCTTGAAAAGCTTTTAGTCAATGGGAAGCAATTGAGCAGTTTTGATTTACAAGAATATCGCAAGAATCATCAACTTGTCTGTGACGAAACTAAAGAATTGAGTGACCTTTGGTCACCATTGTGTGTCTTTTGGATTCTTGGATTCATCTTGAATTTGTGTTTTGATTTGAGAGCTTTGTGGATTAAAGGAAATTCACCATTGTTTATGATTGGTTTTTCGGCTGACATAGCGAGGCAATTGTGGTTAATGTTTGCATTATTTAAAGTAGCATCACATATTAATACTGAGGTAAAAGTGATGAGGGAGAAAGATATATGTACAGTGTTACAGGATATTTATATTTACAGGCTCATAAATTGGGTGAAAAGTTGGTTACATTAACTGTATCACAACCATCTAATGATGAATACACTCATGGAGATCAGGTAATCTAGGATTTTCTTACTGCATTGTATGCACTATCACACAATTGTTTTTACAGATGAATCATCATGTGAATTATTTACTTCTAAGTGAACGTCTTGTCAATACAAGCGTTGGTATAAGTGTATCTGGGTTATTTCTGCTTAATGCTTCAAGTTTTCTTAGTGTAAGTTTCTGCTTTTAAATCTTCAATATATTTATATTAATATTAATATTAATGATGTATGAATATTATTTATAGATGGCAGGGACCGTGATGACATATCTTATTGTGCTTTACCAATCTAGTTAAGGTTGCCTCCTATATATGTAGGGTTTCTCTACTGGTATGTATACGTACTGGTACCGAAAAACTGGTTTTTTGTGTTTTTTTTCCATTACATACCGTTTTATAGTCGGTATGGGACAGGTAAATATTGAAAAATACCGGTATATCGGTTTTATAAAAATAATAATAGTTTTTAACAGTTTGCGATTTCTCGTACGAGATTTTTATTATTACGACACTTGTATTATTACGAGATTTTATTAAAAATCTTGTGATTTTTCGTTCCAACACACTCAAATTGTTTCAAATTGTCGTGTATACGACTTCACTTGCGCATGCGCACTGCCTACAATTGTTGTGAAATTCTGCCGCCATTTTCCTTCCGCTTCGGCTGTAATTTTGGCAAAGTTGTGTCGATTACATTATCTCAGGTTAGTTTTTTAATCAGTCAAACACCTTGCACAAACCACAAGCCCAATACTTAGGCTTAATTTGTGTAAGGTGTCTTGTTTTCCTAAAAATTAGTGCTGCCGATTTAAATGTCGTATGTAATGTGTTTCGTGACCAATCGCAAACACCGATACGACATTTTATTAACGAGATTTAAAAAACGAGACTTTTTTGAAAATTTCGTTTTTTAAATCTCGTTTTCGGTCTCGTAGGAGAAATCGCAAACTGTCTAATATCGTATTACCTCGAAAACGGAGGCTTGCCGGATAATGGCGAGTCTGATGAGGGTGCCGGATAAAGCGAGTTTATCCGGTATGCCGGATAAAACGGGTCAACAACCATTCAAAAAACCATTCAAAAATACAGGTTTTTGAATGGTTTTTGACTGTTTTGACGGTTTTTGAATGGTTTTTTGACTGCCCAGTCAAAAAACAGTCAAAACATTCTCAAAAAAACCATTCGAAATTTTGGCAGGTTTTGAAATATCCGGCATGCCGAATAAAGTACCAGACATTCAATTTCTGAAATCTGGTGGGCGTCACATTATTCGGCATGCTGCTGTTTTCGGGGTAATACGCTAATACCGAATACCGGTTTTGACAAAAACCAGGTATTTGAGAAACCCTACCTACATCTTTTTACTTATCATCCTTGTGTTGTTGGCCATAAGCAAAACATATGGGACATTTAATCTGTATGATATCTTTATGTTTTATTTCTTTTTGTGTCTTGGTGGTGAGTAAGACTTTATATATGAACACTTTAAAAACTGACTAACTAATCACAAAATTCTGATTCTTATGAATTTATCTGAAAATGACCCAAAATCAGTTTTTACTCTTTTTAGTTTAGTAGATTGGTGTTTAAAAAAAATAAAATCTCGTCCCTGGCGTGTTTTGAAGAGAATAATGTAATAATGTAATAATTTTATTGTCATTATAAGATTAAATCAATATAAGACTAATTCTGAAGTAGTGGATATATAATTTGTATCTTAAACTGTACAAGCACTCCAAACAGTCATAAGTGCAATACAATCCAACCTTAATTGTTACCTATAACGAACTTTTAAAAAAAATCCCCATTTACATGCTTCGAACAGTTTGGAAGATGAAAAACAAATACCGTATTAACACAGAAGATCTTCTGTGGTATTAACGCATCTCTTAAACCTCGACCTTGTAATTCCGCCCTCTAGTGCCAACACAACGCACTAAAAACTCACTCCCCACCCGATACAGCCACCTAGTGACAACATTCAACACTAAAAATCCAAACAACGACGCTTCTAGCTCACGGCACAAGGCCCATTGTTCACACGATGTCGGCCGTGGGCCGATTTTCCCACGGGTGTCAGTTGCCAGTGAGCCCAGTTCCGCGCCACTGCTCGCACACCAACCACCGGCGACTCGATTCGCATCGTCCGTCAACCGCCGATCTGCTGCGCGCCGTGCTATACATTCGCTCACAACTAACAACGCCAACCGAAATCCAATCGATCTAGGCCTATAAACTCAAACTTGTTGAACGTCCGGAGGATTTGTAAAAAAAATTTCAAAAATTTCGCTCTTCATCTCGGACCAAGGGCGAGCAACGGCCGACTCGCCAACACAGAATGAATGAAGTCTTCCTACCTCAGGTACAGTACTGTCACTTACTATTGTTGAATGATCAATTATTATCGTTTACTTTATTATAACAATGATTTGATTTGACAATTGTTTTGAGTTTGGTTTCCTATTCTCTGATTGGTCGTTTTTTTTCTCCATTTATTCTCGCGGGCTTCCATTTTACCTCATTAATTCCCATGGTACAATTGTGACAAATTGTGATTAAGTCTAAAATAGGTCTAAAATTTTTTTTTTATTATTGTTTTTAATTAAAATTTTATTTTAATTTTTTTTTTTATTAAAAAGAATATTTTGGTTTTTGGGATATTTTTGGGTTATTTGGGCGTTTTGTTTGTTTGTTGGGAATGGAAAATATTTTGTATGGTTTGTTTTAAGTTTGTTGTTGGTAGGATCGTGATGTGAGGGGGTTGGGAACATCTCTGGCATTGCACCACCCTCCCATCCACCCGTGGGAAAATGGCCTTCTGTACTTGCAAGTGGACACTTCCATTTCATTAGAGGCGAGGGGTGTTGTGACCTAATAGATAAACAAGGAGAGTTTTTGGGTATCAAGTAAATGGTATTATTTTTTTATATGTTTATAATAAATGGGGAAAATGGGTTTATTTGATTTGTTTGTGTTAATTGCTGATTGTGATTTATAAAATGTGAAATTTGACCTAGATTATTGCTAGTAAAAGGATTAATTGGAATAAATGATTTTTTTTTTTATTTTTTGAAATTTTTGTCTTGTTTGTTATTGAAAAATTGAGTTATTAAAGTTTGGATTGTGGTTTGGAAGTTAGATAAAGGGAAATGGTGTTACTAAGGTTTAGAAGTGGGGTGGGAAGTGGGAATGAATTGAAAAGAAAAATAATATTTGAATACTTAAAAATGTAAATAATAAATTGACGACATTTTAGAATTACATTGGAAAAATATTGAGAATAGTGCATAGAAATGTTAATTTAAATGAAAAAAATGTAGATTTATGTTTGAAATATTGATAAATTCTCAATTATAGACTGAAATATTGAGGAGTAATGCCTCAAAATCATGAATTTAACATATTTTACCAACTATAAGAAACATTGAGGAAGAAAACATGACTAAACTCAGATTTTGAAATAATTAATGTATTAGTATAGTACTATAACTATGTGTAAAAGCATATCCAATGCATATCCATCAATTAACAATAATTTGTTTTTAGCCCACTGAGGAAGACCAGTAAATGGTTGAAAGCATTGGTCACCCCAGTACTATGGTTTTTAGATGAAGTAGTTTATTTTATTTTATTTTATTTTATTTTATTTTAAAACTAGCATATCAAATTGCCATTGAAAACATACTACTGACTTCGATGGTCGAAAACACTGTGATTAAATTGGGATAGGGACGTGTCTGTATAATGGTAGTTAAAAAAAATTGAATTTGTTTAAATTTTACATTTTATTTATGTTTATGTGGCACGTTTTATAGACGTTTTTTGAACGTTTTAGATGTTTTTTTTATACTACTGACTATTATACTAATCAATACAAAAGGTTCAGAAACGTACATAACGCCAATAAATATTAAACGAAAATGTCAAAAACTGTCGCATAGGTAAATTAAACCAGTAAAACTACAGAAAACTACGTGAAGGATACTTAGTTATCTCCATCTGTCAACTCAATTATTATACAAACTATTTATAAAAAATCTTAGATGATTTTTGTTTACGAGTAAAAAGAGTAAAATTGACTCTTTGAACCTGTTGCTGTTCTTATAATAGGATTGAATGAGTCTCATGTGTGGGAACAGGTAAGATGGTAGGGCCCCGTGCGAATGGTTTTGCACCGTAGAACAAGGTGGGAAAAAGAACAACTTGCATCGAACTTAAAAGGCATCAAAATTGCTGCTCACTGCAAGTGTGGATGCACTGCCCAAGCCTAATTATTTCTTTCTTTTCTTTGTGCACCACCCTCCCTCTTACCAACATTTCTTTTCCTTTTGCCAAGTGTCTTTGATTCAGGAAGTGGCAACAGGACAGTTGCTTGTCCCTGGGAAAATGAGAAGGAATAATTTGACGGGCGAGCAAAAACAAACCGGGGAGGGGGAGGGGAAATCTCACTTTTATCAAGTTTTGGATTTTTGGGGTTCAATGGAGTCAGTTTTGGAGATTTTTTTGGTTTCTGAGTTATGACATAGTACATTGAAATCATTTGTGGTTAAAGATTGATAAGGTTATCATCATCAGGATCTTTTTTTGATGATGTTTCCATAGGAATGATAGACAAACAAGTTTAATGATTAATGGTCAATTTGCTATTGCTGGTTCTTCCTTGAAAGGATAATTTAGAGGTATGGGCTTTTGTTTGATTTGTGCGTTGTACCATGAAGGAGTTGTCTGACATTGTTGACTGAAGAGGAGCACAAATAGAATAAGAAAAATTAAAAATTTCTTAGTGTAAAATAATGCTATTGCTTGTTATTGTTTCTAAAAATATGTTTGGGTGTGAAAGAAATAGAATTTATGGTTTGATTTTGGCATCAAGATGACCGGTGCAGGTTTCGTAGCTCGGCCATTGATTTAATAGACAGTTTGCGATTTGTCGTACGAGATTTTTTTCATTACAAAAATGCCAAAATAACGAGATATTGTTAAAAATCTCGTTACATGTATTCTCGTTTGAAAGGTCTCGGTCGAGATTTTTCAAAAATCTCGTCTCAAATTGTCGTGTATACGACTTGATTTGCGCATGCGCACTGGATGAAATACAACAATTGTCGTGAAATTTTGTGCCATTTTCCCTTTGCTTCGGCTGCAATGTTGCCAAATTTGTGTCGATTTCAATATCTCAGGTTAGTTTTTATTAGTCAAACACCTTGCACAAACCACAAGCCCAATACTTGGGCTTAATTTGTTATAAGGTGTCTAGTTCTGCTAAAAATTGTTGCCGCCGATTTGTGTGTCGTATATAACACGTTTCGTGACAAATCGCAAACACACGATACAACATTTTATTAACGAGATTTAAAAAAACGAAATTTTACTAAAATTTACGTTTTTTTTAAATTCTTGTTTTCAGTCTCGTACGAGAAATCGCAAACTGTCTAATGTTTAAAAGAATGGTTAAGCATGAGAACTCTATACAAAAAGCTAAATTGAGCATAAAGTATTCTTATTTCTCATTGTTTAATTTGAGCCAACTCCAGAGATAGCTCGGGCTTACCAGAAATTTAAGTAAAGACTATCCAAATCAGTTCTGTAGATACAGAAATGTTCAACAATGTTTAACAATAACTTTTCAGCTGCTTTACTCATAATTTTTAGTGAATCGGACCCAATAATTCAGTTATCTTATTTAAGTGGATTGAAACTAGATACCATAGCAGACTATGGATATATATATTTATTCTTTGAATACTAATAGGAATCCAGTGTGGGAAAATAAGTCTGAACTAGATTTCTAAAGAGCAAAAAAAAAAATTGTTTAAAAAAAATTAAATTGAATTGTCTATAGAGAGCCTGACACAAGTTGATGATTGTACTTGTTCAGATCCTTTCTGTTAATGTGGAGTTTTTATGTTTGAAACCTGACCATTAACTCAGAAACCGGAAAAACATAAATGTCAAAGCACATATTTTATTCATATCATGCAGTGCCACATGAATAATACCATTTATGAAGAGCATGCTGGATTATGCAATGTGGTTGGGGTGGGAGTTTTTGGGGGAAAATTTAACCAGGCTATGACCGATACTCAAATTTACCGATATTTCCGATAACAAACAAGTAGAAGTTTGAAGTTACTCCAGCTATCAGTGATCACCACATGCAAACATTTACTAATCTTTGAAAAGCTTATTGTAAATTAGTGTAAATTTGAATGTTGATTCAGAAATGACTTTGCTCAATAATTGACATTAAACTAAGATGTCAAGAAACACCCATTAATACGCGTCATTACTTTGAATCTAAATAAAATAAAAAATTTTCAATTTGATGATGAAATCTTCGATGGTCGAAAGCACTGTGAATAATTTGGGAAAATGACGTGTCTGTATAATAAGTGATGAAAATTGAAGAAATTTGATTTTACTTTATTTTAACTACGGTTAAGATGTTGAATAGCTGGAAAGTGTGTTATTTGAGTGTATATGTGAAGAAACAGGTTTGATAGTTTTGTTTATTCTAAACTGGGTCATAGCACTGAAAGGGTGAAATATACATGTTGATTTTCTTGTGAATTTGGCAGATCTAATAATTAAGGGTTTGAGTGTGAACTGAATGTTTGCAAGGATGATTTCAGGTGTAAATTTGAAAATAACATGGTATGTCAAAAAGTGTGAAATTAATTTTCCTTTTAACAGTTAACACAATATTAACGATGTTATTTTTAATTAATTTTTAATACTTAAATTTCACTATTATGCTTAGTTCCCACTTGGCAGAAATTCCGGCAGAAAATTTTCTGCTGCAGAAAATTTTGAGTGCAGAAAAGTATGTGGATTGAAAAGTGGGCAAAAAAATGCAGAAAAGTAGAATTTAAAAATGGATGCCAGCTAAGGAAGGCAATTTATAAACACTGCTGCTTTCTACACTCAAAATTTTCTGCAGCAGAAAATTTTCTGCCGGAGTTTCTGCCAAGTGGGAACTAAGCATTAAGCTGATGGCTTGGCTAGGATGCCCAGCATACAGCAGCCTTGCACCGGCCCTGATGGTTAAATTACAAGGACGGACCTAACGGATGATAATAAATAGCTAAATATACTAATAAATTGTATAGTTTTGATGACTGCATTTTGCAGATGCAGATACAAATTCAGTGTCCCAGTAACAGCAATCCCTGGCTTTAAAGTTTTTATTGACTTTTCCTATTCTATTCTGCTGTTTTTAAAAGAAAACTTATTTAAATTCTTGAAAATATATTTGGTAAAATATAGTTTTCTTATTTTTTAAAGGGGGGTTTCTGTCATTTCCCTCTTTCTTTCTGGTCTCAATAACAACGAACAGGTCGAAACATCATACATTTTAAGTGATGGCTAAAATTTCAACAAAGCAAATTTTAAAATTTTTTCTCTTCTTTATTATTTCACTTTTTACAACGTTTTTCTCCTCTCAGTTTGCCTG
>JH430541.1:191125-222340 GCA_000239455.1 Strigamia maritima | reverse complement strand
AAAGTAGAATTTAAAAATGGATGCCAGCTAAGGAAGGCAATTTATAAACACGGCTGCTTTCTACACTCAAAATTTTCTGCAGCAGAAAATTTTCTGCCGGAGTTTCTGCCAAGTGGGAACTAAGCATTATTGTTTATTTTTTGTTAAAATGATGGCAGTTCAAGCTCAGATACATAAGTAGATGAATGCTTAGTTTACACAACGGCTGAAAATACGACTTAAGCTGGGTTCTCACTTGCGATTTTTCGCGCAAATTCCGCGCGGAAAAGTAACGTCAAAATTGCGCTATTTTTAAAATTGAAAATGTTTCTAGGTTCCCACATGCAGCTGCATGTGGAAAACCTAGAAAAATTTTCAATTTCACAAATAGTGCAATTTTGAGGCGTTAGTTTTCCGCGCCGCAATTCGCAATGATATCGCGCGATTTTACCGCAAGTGAGAACCCAGCTTAAAACTGAAAAATGAAAAATTTCAGCAGCTGAAAACCACTGAACTGAAAATTTTATTTTTAATTTAGCTGTTTTCGTCCGCTATGTAAAGATCATTATGATTTTTAAGCATAAAAGTGTAAAATACTTTTGAATATCGACTACGCATATGGATATTTTAATTTTGGAACAGGGAAAAAATAAAAGTATTACAAATTTTTTGGCTTGATGTGCAGGAAAGCTATTTCCATATGGACTGTTGCTTCATTTTAGAACTAAAAATTGCAACGTGCCGCTTCATGCAGATTTTTGTGAGTTTGTTGCTTCATTTGTGTAAAAGTTTTCGGTGTTAGGAAATTTGAAATTAAATGCTTTTACATACAATAATTAAAGTACATGAAGGGTAATTCGTGTTTAGTTCAAACAGATTAACATGCTATTTGTGTTTGTTTGTCTTTGGTGTTGAGTATGAGAAATTTAGCTTGTTCTCTTCTCATATTTCAATTCATTAATTGAGACTTAAGCCGATGTGAGAAAAAATATTTCTAACCCACAAAACACTTCTTCCTTGGTCTTGTTCTTGTAAGACGGAAGAATGCTTGTGAAATAATGTAATTTTTTTAAAAATTATTAATGTCAGGATTAGTGAATATGGAAATGTAATGGTCCATATTTTCTAAAATTTTATGGAAATTTTGATGTATAAAAAAATAAAAATGCATTCTTGCAATAAGAATTTTTTTTTATTGTCAATCAGAGCATTTATCAAGTAACATTACACGCAACAAGGATGTTTTCTCACTGTAAATTCATGAATGAAGTACTACCTGGCTGTTCACAAAGGGGAGAAAATGGTGTGAAAAAATGCACTAAATCAACAAGTTTTTATTTTTTCTGTCTTTCTCATTTTTTCTCATTTTTTTTATTTTTATGAAAACACATTTGGAGAAATAAAATGTTGTTAATTTGGACCAAATACTTATTAATTTTAATCAGTAGCTATGAGGTATTTGCCCAAGGTGTTAGTGCACAAGTATCCCATAAGAAAGAGTAGGCCTATCCAGTTCCCATATGTTTTACGGTTTGACCATGAAGTGGTAGGTTTTTAAAAAATATTTTTTTTGGTGTTGAAAGGATTACAATTAAAAATAAAATTCTGTGGAAAAATTCAAGGTGATTTGATTATTTTTTTAATTTTTTTTTAAATTATATATATATATAACAGAAATGAATTATTATGTAAGCTCTTGTTTACTTCCAAGTTGTTGGATTTATTTTTAATTTTTTTTGTATTATGTCAACAATAGATAATATCTTTTTGCCAAGGATCTGAATATACAGAGTATTGAAATATGTATAGAAAAAGAAATTAAATATAAATGAATAATAGATTTTGGATTTTTAATTAAATTTTATGTTTTGTTTGTGTTGAAACTTGAAAATAAAGTTTTGATGGAAAAAAATGAGTAAAAATCAATAAACATGCTGTTAGAGGGTAACGGGAGGGAATTCCCGGGACCCGAATCCCAGGAAAACACTCCTAAAATGCAATTCCCAATTCCCGGGAATTTTGATTTTTTCCCGGGAATTCCTGAATATAGACATGTATGTACGAAATTCATTGTAATTTAAAATGGTATTTTTACCAACCCAAGTTGAATTTTCCAATTTTAAAAGGTCTTTTTACTTAAATTCATTGAATTTTTATATTTTAAATTGTATTTTTACCAAAATTCATATTTAAAAAGGTATTTTTAGCAAAATTCATACATAAAAAGTTATTTTTTTCAAAATTTACAATTTAAAATGAAATTATAATGCTTAAGATACATCTTTATCCAAAAAATAAAATTTTCTTCTTTCTAGCATTCCTATTTCACCTTCAGATGCACACATAAATTCATTTTTGAGAAGAAAATCTGTATTTTAAGTACAAAAATATAATTTATAGAGTAAAATAATGTTTTTAGGCATGCACATTAAACCAATTTTTAGCTGCTTTTAAATTGGTGCTGATCTGAAGGTGAAATAAGAATACTAGAAAAAAAAATTATTTTTCGGATAAAAAATTTAAAATATATCTGAGACAGTATACTTCCATTTGAAACTGGAAATTTCAATAAATTTCGTTAAAATTCCAATTTAAATTAATAAAATTTAATGAATTTTGGTTAAAATTCCAGTGTAAATTGAAAAATTCAATAAATTTCAGTAAAAATGTTGGGATTCTGAATTTTTTTTAGCTTCTGGGAATTCCCGAGAAGCTTTACATTTCCTTTCCCAATTCCTAGGAAATGAAAAAGTCGGGAAAAAGAACTCTATATGCCGTATTACTAATAAATTGAGAAAATATCACTTTGGTGGTCTTGAGTTTTAAGATATTTGAAATACATAGAGTGGTCTCTTTTGAACTCAAAGACCTTCCAATAAGCAAATCTTAAAGTTTCACTGCGATAAAAGTAAATTTTGGCATAATATGCCGAATAACTGAATAGGAATAGAATATTTGGTACATTCCTATAGTAGATCTCTGTTTGTTCCAAAGATGAACTCGAATCAGATTCTCTTGGAAAAGTGAAAAATTCAGTTGTTTTTAATTAATTTCTTGCATTGAAAAAAGTCGAAGACTTTAAGAACTTCCTGTCTAATATATCAAAGGTGTGCAACGATTTGTGGGTATGGTGAATTTAACTGAGTATTAATTAAATTGAAAAGTGTAGATGCTTGTAATTTGAGAAATACTAATTAAACATGTTTTGCACCAAAGATTTGAAAAAGTTTGAGAAACTTTCCTTAGAAAGTACTACAAGTAGTATAAACATGTTTGTGGCATATAACAAGTATTAGCACATAAATTTATTGTATATTATTTGATAAGGAAATTCCTAATGGATAAAAATGAACATATAGAAAAAATTGGATAAAACAAAAGGTGAAGAAATTTTTTTTCTTCAAATTATGGTAATTTTATTGCCAAAGGGAGCTATACTTGGTTTCAGAAGGGAAAAAAAAGCTATTTCATTCATGAAAATTACCAGTCACTTTGTTTAGTATACCCTAGAGCAGAATTACTTTTTAATTTCTTGTCACAAGGGAAAGTTAAGCTATAGAAACATGCTCAATTAGGCATCAACACTCAATAAAAGTCATTCATCTTAGGACTAGACAAAGAAAACCCATATAAACCATACTTATTGACCTAAATGTCTTTATAATAAAGCTATACTGAAACTTTTCGATCTTTCAATCATCATCAGGTTGTGAATCCATAGTTAAATGAATATATTTACTGCAATTTTATACAAACTTGAGGTCAAATCTGTGAAATTCAATGCGTGCTGTCCCCCTTGTAAATTATATCTCTTTTTATTGGACTACATGATCTAAATGACACTGAAAATGATCTAATCACAGCAGAGGCAGAGCAGAAAAAAGTGTACACACTGAACTGACTCTTTAAGTGACTTGAGATATTTATGTTACTTTTCCCATCCACTCTCTTTGGTTCCCTAACCAGAAGAAGAAACAAAAATGTGCTGTACTGTTAAGATTTGAATAGATTTAGAGAGATTCAATCGATTTGGAGGAGATTTTAATTAATTTATCCTAATTTATTGTAGAATTCAAGACTTTAGAATCTAAAGGTGCATTTTCATTTGCGAGAGAATTTCTCGCGCCACAATAAAAATCGCGCTATAATAAAAATCGCGCCAACAATCGCGCCGCTCTAAAAATCAAGCTTTGGCTTGAGCATTTTCATGGGAGCAAAAAAGGCCACTTCTCGCTTCTAAAAATGTTGTAAAAATCAGTTGCCACTTCATGAAATGTTTAGCATCAAATATTGCTGAATTTATTATTTTTTGGCTTTTCTGGATGTGGATGGCATTGATTAGTCAAGATTGAAAATTCAGGTGGAGGAAAAAAAATCAGTGCCACTTGCAATTGTGGGTGGAGCCTGTTCAAATGCCAAAACTGTTGGTCCAGATTGTCACATGGCGCGATTTTGTGAGCAAAGCTAGACTTGACAGAAGCGCGCGAAAAATAGAATCGCGCCTTTGCAAGTCTAGCTTGCATGAAAATGAACAAGCGTGCGATTTTCGTCGCGCGATTATTGAAAAATGAGCACGAGAAATGGCATTTCTCGCAAATGAAAATGCACTTTTAGATTCTGAAGATTCGGTTTCGAATTTAGATGCCTATGTCTGAGATTCGGGTGAAATGTCGAATCTTGCTAGTGTATTCCTCATTTTTTATCTACATCCGTAATTGGGAGCGGTAGTTATGTCTTTTAACATGCACGCACGACAACCGAAGGATCTAAGCGATATCTTTATACAAGAAAGCGCAATCTGCTTTTGTATTCATAACAGTTTTTAAAAATAATTTGTTTATATTGTGTTAATGTTCTTTAAATAAAACGAGCACAATGATAATAGCTGTTGGCGTAACCAAACATAGTTTGCAAATGAAGTGGCACTGAGCATATTTGGGCCTAAATCGTGAAATATATCATAACTGCTGTTAAACACATTATCAAGTTTTTCAAGAAATTATTTAATTGTATCATAAAACGCACTAGGTGCGAAAATGGCGGAAATGACGTTTTTCGCATTATATTCTCATAAAATATTTTCATAGAGAATTAAAATAATCATAAACAAAGGCAGAGGGTTTTTTGGGGTTTATATCAAGCATTTTTTGCCATCTCATAAACAAGAGAAACGGTATAAATCGTTGAAATTGAATGCACCTAGTTTTGTAAAACGTGGATAAGTTATCGATGTTGATTAGGACCCCTTTCACGGAATCTTGAGCTAACATTTTTTTACTTCTAGATGGAATAATTACTGTTTAATAATCAATATCTCTCTGATCCTCTCCTTCAGTCAGGAAAATAAGGACCAATATGAGAGTTTGTTTCCATTACAACTGGAGAGTTATACAGATCAGCTAGCAGGAATTATCCAATGTAGATGTAAGAAATTTTAGCTCAAGATTTCGTTAACGGGTATAGTTTCGTCAAACGATGACGCAGGATGTTCGGCAGTGTAACAGATCACGCATACCTCGCTAACGGTACTTCGTTGGCGGTATAAAGACCGATTACATGCCTTCTGCACTTCACTTGGCGCTCTGAAATGGGAAAAGTGAAAGAAAATGTGAAGGATGCACATAAAAATAATCTGAAAACCACCTTCAAATCGCTTTCCCACACCCACACCATTTCAAACTACAAGTTCAGTACAAAATAAAAAATCAAAAATTTGTAGGTGGATAACTCAAATTCATAATTTATATATTTTAAAAAAACAAAAAACAAAAAAAAATAAGTTAATAAATTTAAAAAAAAAAATCTTCAATTTAAACTCATCATCATCAGGTGGCGCCAAATCTGGGAACAGGTTTGATTGAATGTTCCCGCTGCTTCTCTGCCGTGGGAAAAGCACTTGCCAGTTTATTTAGGGTCACAACAGGTCAAGGCTAAGATGCTGCGTCCCGCGTCCGTCGAGGCGCTTGCATCGTTTATTTTTTCTTTTTTCTTCCTTGAATCTCCGCCCTCCTCTCCACCTTCTTGAGCCACTCATCTTACGCCACTTCAATTTTGTCTGCCTCCTTGTGAGCAAGGGTTGGCACTTATGAACTTGTCTTCCTCATGAGTTCCAACTTACCTGACACTTACCAGGATTGGGCTGGGGTAAGTTGGGTATGCTATACTTTTCATTTATTTATTTTTTATTTTATTTGTTTGTTTTGTTGCTATTAGTTGTTTTCTTAATGATAAATGTAAATATGTTTGTTTTGTGGGTTTTTAATTGTTTTTTGTTTTGTTAGAATGTGTGTCTTATGTAGTTTCTAATGGCTAATAAGTTTAATCAAATGATAGGTTTGTATGGATTTTTTTGGAATTGGGTTTAATGCTGCTACAATGTCTAAATATAGTGCTAATGGGACCCATTTAAAAGTTTTTTAATTTTTTTTTAGGTTTTAGATTACGGTAGTTTATTGTATAAGTAAAAACCCTTCTTAGGTTGTTTTTTTTAATATGACTGAATGAATTTCTTGGACTGAATTTGGATTCAAAGTTTGGCCCAGATTTTGATTACAAAATCTCATAGTTAAGGGATTTTGATTTGAGAGTTCATGGGAGAGTTTTGAGATTATGTCTAAAGCTTGGTTCATTAACATTGTAAGATTGGTGTTGCAATATTGAAAATTTAGCAGAATGGAGTCTTTTACAAGACATTTACAGTAGGCGTATTGATAAAACTTCTCAAAAGTATGTTTAAACTATAAAAATGAGCCTGGTAAAGAAATGGAATGATCAAAATAGTCAAATTGGCAGCTGGAATTAGTTGTCAATAAAAGTACAATCAATGATTATTGAACTACAAGTTGGATGATTTGAGACTAAAGTTCTTTAAACTAGGAGTTACTGGATGACAGACTTGCACGAAGATCATAAATTTGTTCTGGGGTTTTAATCATGATATTATTCGATTTCGAAAAAAAGATAGCGATAGAGCTGATATAGAACAAGTTATAAATAGGTTATAAATGACTTTACGCCCGCGCAAAGTAATGATTTTTCGAGTAATGTCTTATAATCGGCTAAAACTCACTACGTCTGGATTTCTCCGTTCAAGGTATCTTGAGCTAAAATTTTTACTTCTAAATGGAATAATTACTGTTTAATAATCGGTATCCCTCTCCCTCTGTCATGGAAATTATGCTGGAGACACACTAGGCGCGAATCATGGCGCTTTACGATTTTTAATCCACTTATTTCCGGTTAAAATTGCCTTTTGCCAAGCGATTTTGAGAGTACATGCTGACAGTACTTTTTTGATTGCGATTCCAAATCCCAGCCAATCAGGAGCGATTTTTTAGGGTCATTCAAAAGCGACGCGATTCGCGCCTAATGTGTCTCTAGCATTAAGGGCCAATATGATACTTTGTTTTCATGACAACTGGAGAGTTATACAGATCAGTCAGCAGAAATTATCCATTGTAGAAGTAAAAAAAAATTAGTTGAAGATTTCGTGAACGAGGCACAGACTAAAGTTAAATGGGAAATTCATTTTCTGTTTTGCTGATTTCGGCTTTATTTGCAATATCGGTAAAAATGTCCATACCATTCGAAAAACTTCTTTTTGCAGTCAAGGATTGCACACAGGTAGATAAGAGATAGAGCTTAATGGCTTCACTACTAGGGTTGTATGTACTTCCTGTTTCCAAACGAGCAGGGTACCCCGTGAAATACAAGTTTGATCAATGGGCATTCCTGCCGACTGAATGAAATTCTTTGGCAAGGGGTTCAATTCACAAGATCCTCTTTGAACTCTGCGACCGTTTTGTCATTTCAGGGCCAGTATGACTACCCACCGCCTTTGGCATCCACCTATAGTAGGGAGGCTGACTTGTGGAATGTCAACCTGGCCACCTACTCCAGCGCTCCGACGACTTGCACCGGCGCCACCCCCGCGCCATCTGTGACTGGCTTCTACGCACAGGTGAGAAACCAAATACTTTTTGGGGAATTAAGAAAAAATGGAATGAGGTATGGGAATTTTTGGTTGTAATTGTTCACAGCTTGCGGATGTTTGTTGGAATGCGCTCAAGCGTGGACAATGCCCGGTTTGGATGTGACAGCAATTGAGAATTGGAAAATTGAACGGAGCTTAAATAAAGATGTCAATTTAATATAGGGGCATTGTGGGGCTGGGATGGTGGAGTCTGTTTAGTATTCATGGTTAAATCGTTGCTATTGATGATAAAAGCTTTTCAAATATTACCATAATTGAATGCTAAATGAAATATCCAGGCGAAGATTAAAATGGGAATTTGTAAATAGTAACCTGTTCTAGAATTGTAGATGGGCAGACAGACATGTTTCTTAAGCCGAGTTCTCACTTGCGTTTTTTTTTTTGCTTTATCGCGCAAATTCCACGCGGAAAACTGACGTCAAAGTTGCGCTAGTTTTAAAATTAACAATTTTTCTAGGTTTTTCTGTGTTTTTGCTGCATGTGGGAACCTAGAAAAATTTTCAATTTTAAAGATAGCACAATTTTGAGGCAAAATAAGTTTTAAAAAACCACAAAACGCAATAAAATCGCCCGATTTTACCGCAAGTGAGAATCCAGCATTATGCTCGATTCCCAGAAGAACCTAGAACTAAATTTTCAAATTTAAAAATAGCGCATTTTTCACATTAGTTTTCCGCGCAGAATTCGCGCGATAAAGCGGAAAAATTGCAAGTGAGAACCCAGCTTAAGTCGGGAAAACAAGCGGTCCAGACTCCTTTTATTAATCGTATTGAGATTAAGAGTAAATTACTTTTTGAATCCAATCAATAAAAATATATTATATGAAAATGACTTTAAGACAATTCTACAGACACATCAAAACTTACCACTATGCTCTCGATTATCAAAAATCTCAAATAGCTGCGTTCAATTCATCTCGATTGTATATAATCCAATTATCACTAAATCCAAGATGGCTGCTTGATTTCAATTCTCAACATTTACGCCACACATGGATTATGTAGAATTGAATTTAACGTAATAAGCGTCAATTTCCGGTTTTGGTAATTAAAAGAATTGTAAGAATTGGATTATAGCTGCATTCAATTTATCATTTGGAGGATTTAATTTTAGAAGTGATTTATGTTTAATTTTGAATAGGCCACCGGCAGCAACAGTGTTTCTCCATCTTCTGTATCGTTGACTACACTGACTCCGCATTTCGCGGACAATCATCCTGTGGACTTATCGAATTCTCATCGTGGTGAAGGTGGACATTTGGATTTGGTTCGATTTCAGTCTGATAGAGTGGATGCTTACAAACACGCTAACGGACTTAGTGTTCACATACCGGATCATCACGGTAAGTCATCAAATCTCCAATACCGAAGGATTTTCGTCTTAAATTATCTTTAACAATCAATCTGTATGTGGTTTACATTGCAATAATTTTCTAGAAAATCGGGAGGAAAAAGTCAAGGTCATTGTGATTTTTTTTTAAAACTTTGTATAGATTAATATGATATGGTTTGCATAATTGGTTACACAATAAAACTTGAGATTCATGTGATATCAAGCCAAAGTTAGTGGTTTATGAACTAGCTTTAATTTAGTTGTAGCCTTGAGTGAGGAAATCAGGGCTGTAATTAGTCAAATGAGCTGCTCTAGTTAATTTGTGCAAGGGTAAACAATACAAGTGTTGACATTACTCAGACTAGCAATGATTTACTTTAAGGTGATTTGGAAGTACATTTCGTTAATTGAATGCTGCTACCATAAGTATTTCAACTTCTGTGTGTACATGCTTGTTTTATATTAATTTGAAATTAAAGTTGTAAAGATGTTTGAATGAGCAACTGCAGGCATGTTTATACAGTGAATTGTGTTTTGATCAAAATCTCTAATCTTTTTATTTGTTTTGACAAAAAGTTTTTCTTGAATATTGACAAATTTCTGATGAATTCATGCAAACATATTTTGGATGAGCCATCTTTTGCTGCAGATGGTTAGTATGTCACTGGACACCCATGAAGTCTTGGTGTAATGAAAGTATCATAAACCTTTCACAGGTTTAATTGCAGTAGAAGGTGGGCTGAACTTGTGATACTAAAATCAAACAGCCTTAAAAGTGATTACTTTTAAAATGTACTCATCTATTATGATGGTAACAAATTAGTATAATGGTTACTTGAATGAGTAAATAAACATGCCTGCTTAGTGATGATGTTATTTTATGGGTATTTTCAACATGTGTCATTGCACATTGAAATTGAATATATTATAACAAATAGAAAAATTTTTCACCTAAATAAGTTCTTGTTAAATTAATTTTATCAAAGGACAATATTTGTTAAATGGAAAATATATTTGAATATAGACAACCAGAATTTGGCTTACCGGCTGCACCCAAGTAGCACAAATCCAAAAGAAGGCGTCTTCAAAAGACATCTTGTAGACTTTAAAATGTCAACCATTTACAAGATGTAAACTAAATATATGGATTTTGAATTCATGAAAATGTTAGGATTTTTACATGCTTCTTCAAAACGTCTTGAAAACATCTTGGCTTGGATTGAATAGCTGAAGACCCAAAAAAAGATGTCTTCAAGACTAACTCGTGCTATTGGAGCAATGGTTACAACGACCATACACGCCATAATCTGACAAAAAGAGATTATGTATATATGTAAATTAGAAAACAACAAGAGAACACATTGAAAATAAAGTTGGAAATCAATGGCTTTAAAGTTCTCATAATCACAGTACTTGGTGAATAACAAATAGCCCAGACCGGGACATGAACCCAGATCCTCCAATTGCTGGTTGGGTGCTTTACCATTAAGCTATCTGGGACTCCAACAGAATCTGAGACTGAATGTTACTATCCCACTTCCTTCACCACTTGATGTCATTTATTAGACGACAGACATCACTTCGTTGCCATGGACAATAAATCACAATGGCAAGTGACCCCTAATGGGGAAACTTAGAACTACCACATGTTACCTCAGATTCTGTTGGAGTCCCAGATAGCTTAATGGTAAAGCACCCAACCGGCAATTGGAGGATCTGGGTTCATGTCCCGATCTGGTCTCCAATGGAGTCTGGGCTGTTTGTTTTTCACCGTATTTTGTCAATTTAGCGGTGCAGCGCTTAATGCAAACTCCAGTCTGGGGGCACGGCGCTTATATCGTTTTTCTGTAACTATGCAAACGTATTAAAAAACTATGCTTATTGCAAACTACTGCCGGAAGGGCGGCGCTGTGAATCGACAAAATACGGTATATACTTGTATAAGTACAGTTCTATATGATTTTCCATTGAATAATTGAAGTTGTGAGTTAATCTAAACCGTTAATCGGTAGTTGATTTAAAATAACTAATTCAGTTGCAAACACGAGTAAAAGTTGGGTATACCCAGCTGAAAACGAACTGATGACACAAATCTGTGAGCAGGAATCTAACCACAAGTCTCCTGGTTGTCGGACAGGTGTGCCAACAACCAAACCACAGATAAGTAAAAACCCTTTCAACCATATGGCGTATAACCATTGACTATTGTCAATAATAACACTCGGATAAAACCCTATATCCTTATGGAATAACAAGAGCTTAGTGAATAATCTAAAATAAAAAGATAATAAGATTACAAACAGAATCAATGCAGCAAAGCTCAAGAAAATCATGCCAGCATAACACAATTTACTATTCACATTTGTCAATGCGATTTCATGCTTCCTAAACAACCTTTTGTATGGATAATTTGAAAATGACCATCTTTAACACCTTGCAACTTGTTCTGGATCCCCAATTTTCCATGACTATGGAGAAATAAACAAGAAAAATACCCAGAATTCCATTGCAACGAATGAAAAATCAAAACCCGCAGCTGAACCAGAACCGATAGACAAAATGAAGGATAAAAAGGCACAGCGGATGCGATTAGATGCACGACTAAAAATCTCACCGTGTGTGACGCACTTGGCTCTCCAATTCGCATGACTCGGGGCCGCGTCGT
This sequence comes from Strigamia maritima, assembly GCA_000239455.1. NCBI lineage: Eukaryota > Metazoa > Arthropoda > Chilopoda > Geophilomorpha > Linotaeniidae > Strigamia > Strigamia maritima. Next base: position 210,371 of record JH430541.1, on the reverse strand, counting down.
CTGCCCGAGGCCCCGGAACAGGGATGAGGGATGCGAGCGTGGGAAATTTCAGTGGTAGCACAGGTGTTTGCAGATAATTAATTGCAACAAAATCGAGATCCCGCACCAGTACAGTGTGCATAGCTCGTCTCGGGCGAACATTGCTCACTACACGTTGCATCCACATGCAAATCGAGAGTCGCTGAGCTGTTTGTCGGACGAATTTCGCATTAGTCCGATCGCCCCCTACCGCCATGGCTCATGCAACGGACTTCTCTTTCGACGACTTCGGCCCGCACTTCATCGATGCGCATCCGCCGTTTGTCTGTCACATGAGCGGTAAGTTGTCGCAGATTTCGGCTTTCTGTGAGTTAATTCACGTCGTCGGATGGTTAGTGATGCTTAAAGATGGAAATATTAGTGTGTAATGTCGCTGTGTGATTTTTTTTTTTTTTTCTTCATTGGGGGTGTAGTGTGGGAAAGCACCAAGATGGTTGCTGTGCTTCTGCTGCTGTGCTTCAGGTGTTGGGGTGGGGGCTTGGTCAATGGAGTGGGAGGGTGTAGGGGTGTTTAGATGATGTGGGTGGTTGTTGGGGGTAATTTGGTTGGGTTTTCTGAGGTTTGGTATGGATTTTGTTGGGTTTTTGCAATGATTTTGTTAGGTGTTGAAATTGGTGAGTTTTGTCGGTTTTTTTTGCGGGTTGGTGATGTGAGATTATTTTTTTTTTTCCTTTTGGTTATTTTTTTTTTTGTTAATTTATAAAAGGAAGAAAACATTTTTCTCTTGTTTCCTATCGATTGGCATTTCAGTCGAGTATATATATGTGACGTAGACTGGGAATCCGCGCCTGCTGTCGAGTTTCCCACGCGCGTATTTGATCCAAACTCCTTTTATATCTTATCTCACAAGGAACTGGAAAAATGGCGTTTTAAAGTTATGCACAGCAATTATATTATGGAATCGGTTTGGAGTTTTTCATGTTGGAATAAATGGGGATTAAGATGTGTAACTACGTACATTTGGTAGTACTGCACTGCATTGCAAGGATTGGAGAAAATTTGTGAATTTGTGAAATGTGGAGAAATTGATTTCTTGTTAAATTGAAGGAACTGCAACCATTTTGTAGTTGTACATTGCACGACATCTTGTATTGGCATATTAGTGGCATGAAAAAAATCTGGGATCAACTATACCACACTTTACCACTGTATTCCCTCGGAAAGAACAGCATGCCGGATGATAGTAAATCCAGGGTGCTGGAAAATTCCAACTTTCCAATATGCCGGATAAAGTGAGTATTACATTTTACAGCACGGATTCGATTTTTACGGCCTGCCGTAAAAATGACCAGATGTTAGATTTTCAAAATCTAGTCAAACTGTTTTTTGGCTTGCTGTTCTTTTCGAGGGAATACGGTATGCCAAACAGGAAACTACGCTACCGCACTTTAAAAGTACTGTAAGCCAGAAGAAGGTGGAGCTTAGTATTCTGATGATCCTGTAGCATAATGCTGTAGGACAAAGCGGAGCAATTAGGTGCATTCAGGAACTAAAACTCGTCAAAAACGAGTTTTATGTGTGTTTTTGTGATTATTCTGAGTGAAAATTTGAGGCACGTTTTAGCTAAGTTTAAGTATGTTTTAACTTCGTTTTAGCTTCTATCACATGACTTGAAGCAGTCATGTGACTTCTAAAACAAATGGCGCTAATCTAACTCTACAACAGTAGAGTTAGATGCTGCACAGATCAATTCCCCGTTTAAAGTAATGGTACTCCCAAATTGGAATACTGATATAAGTGTGTGAAAAACTTTATTTTTGAAGTAACTATACTTTAGGAATGAAAATATTATTGCTTTATTCAAAAACTTCTAATTTTTAATACGTGTCATTACTTTGAAATAAAATAAAGGCTTTAATAGAGACGTCTGATAAAGATTACATTTAGCCAATGCTAGAGGACAGAAAGGTGTGCAGTAGAAATGTTATTGTAATGTCTATTAAATGTTTTTGTTTCTTCTATTTGAAGAAAGATATTTATTAATTGATAAAGTATAGCTGATGATGTTGCAGAAATGCAACAGAAGGTCTCCTATAATTTTTATCTGACATGTCTGTATAATTTTCATTATTAAAATTGTTATTATTAGGTGGATTCGGAAACTAAAACATGTGAAAAACGAGTTTTTGCTTGTGGTTAGTTTATTATGTATATAATATTTAGTGTATAATTCTGAGTGTGAAAATTTGAGGCAAGTTTTAGCTAAGTTTTAGCTTCTATCACATGACTTGAAGTAATCACGTGACTTCTAAAGCAAATGGCACCTGAAATTCTACAATGGTAGAGTTAGATGCTGCGCAGACGAGAGCGCAATTAATTGTAAGACCCAAACAAGTTTCTCATGAAACGCTGGAATAGTAGTGCTGGAAAATACGTGTGCATGCGACTTAAACTTGAATGTAAACATTTCCGGAAATGACGGCACATTTCAGGAAACGATACGAAAGAAACGCGGGAAACACAAAAATCTTTTAGTTTCGGAATGCAGCTATTGCTTTATATGTCGGGAGTTGACTATGGGACAAAATGGAGTAAAACGGTGTTTTTTTTTTTCAATGAGTAATGATGCAGATTTTTACGACAAGTCTAAAACTTTAAATATCTCATAATAAAATGGCTTTAAAGGCCACACAAAGATATGTAGAAGAGAAATCACATAATTTCACACACTCATGCCCAGCATAATTACCCAGGTCTATTATTTGCTCGTCCAAACAAGAAAATACTTTTCTTGTTCCTTGAAAGAAGAAGAAAAAATACTAAATGCATGAACAATACCTGAGATTTAAGTTCAGGGTTAGATAACACTGAACAACAGAAGGGGAAATTATGTCAACTTAATTGGTGACCACCTTTGGATCTCTTTCATCTGTTCACATCAAGCAAAATTAATGGCACTGATTAAGAATCACCTGAGGCTAATTTTAATGGGACCAGAAAAAAAATATGTGGGACAAATAATCCTTAGGCATTTTCTCATGCCACCTGGATTTACTGGTATGTGTGTGTAAGATGGAATTTGATTGAGATTTTCTATTTCTTTGCTTGTTTTATTGATAATTTTAGGGTTTGAGGGTTGGGGTCTTGAAAGGGGATATAATGGTGTTATCATCAGAGAATGTATTTTTTTTTTTTTTTTTTAAAAAGAGAGATTTGTGTGACTGGTCATTGAGTAAGAAATGCCCAAGGCAACCCTCCTCCTCAATTTGGATCCCACGAGAGCATCCGATTGAGTTGGCACTGATTTCCCACGCTTCTGCATTCATTTGATTCAGTTCTGTTGTTATTTTAAATTTTTTTTTTTTTTGTGTGTTTGTTTTTGGATTTGGCTAATAGGCTTTAATAGATTTGGTGCTTAATAAAATGCAAAATATTTATGAAAAAAATGTAATAATTTTAATTTTTTAATAAGGTATTTTGGTATCTACGCAGTGCTGTAGGTAATAGGACAGTTGCTAAGAGTGCAAGTGTGAGAATTTAAAAAACTATAAAATCATATTAAAGGGTCAATTTCTACGCTTTGCTTTAAAGCTGCTTTTTTCTGCCTTAAAATTGTATATTTTAGGCAGAAAAATGCAATTTTTAGGCAGAAAAGTTGCATTTTTCTGGCTGAATTAGTGGGATAGGGGTTGGCGCCAAAAATTAATTTCTCGGGAGAGTTGTGGTCAGCCATGGCACTGACAAATCTCCGTGCATATAAAACAGATTGTCACGTTGAATGTAATGGTTGGTGTTTTAATTCGGTTTACTGATTGTGGCCTCTTGTACAAAATATAAAATGCATCAATTACTGTTGTGAAAAGGAGCAGTTGTTTGGGTAGTTTGAAAGGCCGTTAAAAACAAATGATTATTGGCTATAAATTTCTCGTTAAGAGTGAGTGAATTATTTATTTATTTTTGTTTGTTTTATTCATGTGTAGATGCTACGAGTCACATGATAGCTGGTTCTCTCACTCCACCTGATAAAGTGAATGGAGAACACGGTCATCAGTTAGTCACCATGTCCAATGCGAGTCAAATGAGTTTAGGAAGCATTGCTTCATCATTGCAAACACCACCGAGTCCCATTCCAACACCTTCGCCGCCTGTACCTCTTGATGGAGTCCGACACAGGTATATTGAACTTGAAATTAAAAATAAAAATAAAAAAAAAAAAAAAAAAATTAACGAGATTATTTTTTTTAAATAACAATGAAAAAATGGTTAAAATATTTATATTTATTATAAATTGTTTTCTTTAAAAATTAAATATGCAAAATACCAGAATAAGTAAACAAATTGACTGTGATATCTGATTATGGGCAAATTTCCAAAATTTTTGGGATTAAATTTGTCCATTATTTTCATTAGCTTTTTTTGTACATCATTTTGAGTTTTGTTATCAACAATATTTACGCTTTTTATCAGCAGATGTTTTTTTTTTTTTGTTGTTGTTTTTTTGTTGTTTTTTTTTTTTAAACACCTGCCTAAATGTATAAAGCACCTGTGAACAAACTTAGAAACTAAGCAGCGCTTAATGTATGACATTAAAACATTAGTTGATTTCATTTGTTAGTTATTCTCCTTGGAAGCCACTAGCCCATCCTGATCCAGGTCCTATGCATCATCCACCAAATATGATGTTGAGGTTGGTGGGAGTAGATTTAAAAAATAAAGATTTATCTTAATATAAATATTTAAGTGGTGAGAGGCAATTTTCTTCTTTTGTGAAGGTATGGTGTCAGGATATAGGATGAACTTGGTGATTATTATCTTGATCTATGTATGCTTCCTTGATCAGCTTTGATTTTTGGGGGAAGGATGTGAATGTGAATTTACTTGTTTTTTATCCTGGTGTCAGGTGTTGGTTCTTATATTATGAATTAAGTTTTTAAGCAATTGGTTAGTTACCTAACTATTGTTTTTTTTTTTTTTTTTTTTTTTGTTAGTCACAAGGACCAAAGATTAACAAGGTATAATCTGAATTATATGCAATTATGTGTAATTTAGTTATTAAATTTTTTTTGTTTGTTTAGGGAAGCTATGAAAAGGTACTTGAGAGAAAGAGGTGACCAAGTTTTGGTGATACTTCATGCAAAGGTTGCTCAGAAGTCATACGGCAATGAAAAAAGGTGAATTTTACTTAAAATGTGGCAAAACTATATAGAGCGCTTGCAATAATGGTGCATTTATTTATTTATTTATTTATTTATTTATTTATTTATTTTGTTTATGTTTTAGATTTTTCTGTCCACCACCATGCATTTATTTATTTGGCGATGGTTGGAGACGGAAACGAGAACAAATGTTGCACGAAGGGGAAACCGAGCAAGGTGCACAGCTATGTGCATTTATTGGAATCGGAAATTCTGACCAGGATATGCAACAGTTAGACTTGAATGGAAAAGTGAGTATATGACTTTTGCGCATTGTTAAACTAGTTACATCATCTTGTCTTATTTGAATGGTATAGAATTACTGTGCTGCTAAGACGCTCTACATATCGGATTCGGATAAACGGAAACATTTCATGTTGACAGTGAAAATGTTTTACGGTAACGGAGAAGATATCGGTGTTTTTCACAGTAAAAGAATTAAAGTCATCTCGAAACCATCTAAGAAGAAGCAGTCGCTCAAGAATGCCGATTGTAAGTATCTGTAGTTAATATGCAATTTTAAAATCATTAAAAATTTAAATATTGGCATAACAGCAGATTAGTCATTTATATCAATTAATATACTAAAAAAATTGAAATTTTGTTGTAAACAACAATTTGAATTTTCACTGTGAATAGCAGGAAACAATTTTTTCATTTCAGTGTGTATAGCGTCTGGTACTAAAGTTGCCTTGTTCAACCGATTGCGGTCGCAAACTGTTAGTACGAGATATTTGCACGTTGAAAACGGCACTTTCCATGCCAGTTCTACTCAGTGGGGTGCCTTTACCATCCATTTGTGTAAGTTGGGACATTTTTATTTTTATAATTATTTTTGTGTAATTTGTTTATTTATTACTATGTTATTTAGTGGACGATAATGAATCAGAGTCGGAAGAATTCACGGTTCGTGATGGTTATATTCATTACGGTTCAACTGTTAAGTTGGTTTGCTCTGTCACTGGAATGGCTTTACCTAGACTGGTGAGTTTTAAACAGAAATGGATAAATAAAAAAATGATTCACTATAACATTGCTAATCAGCAGTATAAATGGAATATATCATGATAGTAGTGCCATCTAACTACATCAGCTGTTACTAAATGAGCACCACGATTAATGCTGGGCGCAGACATGCAGCGATTCGCACCACATTCTATTCGCTGATGACTCTGCGCAGCTCAGAAAATATATTCTTCCATCACACGATGCAAATCACATCCAATGGGATGCGAGTATTATGTCTCGTGTTCTAATTGCTCCATTTTGTTTGATTTTTTATCAACAATTGTTCCAAAATATTTGTTGATATGAAGTCATTACTAAGTAAATTACTTAGTTATAAAGTCATAAGAAATATTTATCCAAGTCTGCTGTAGCAGAGGCGATCGCAGGCGAAAACGCTACGCGATGCGAAATCGCTGCATATCTGCACGCAGCATGAGGAAGGCACCATTGCCGGTGTTAAGAGTGAATCATTTGTGAATTTAATGATACAATTTTAATAATATTGCTTGTAGATAATACGAAAGGTCGATAAACAAACCGCATTATTAGATGCAGACGATCCCGTGTCCCAGTTGCACAAATGTGCCTTCTACATGAAGGACACAGAAAGAATGTATCTGTGTCTCTCACAAGAACGCATCATTCAGTTCCAGGTATAAAAATGTGTCCAATCACGAAAAAAAATATAACTCACACTTTTTGTTTTTCTAGGCTACACCATGCCCCAAGGAACCCAACAAAGAAATGATCAACGATGGAGCATCATGGACAATAATCAGCACAGATAAAGCCGAATATACCTTCTGTGAAGGAATGGGTCCTGTGCGCACTCTTGTCACACCGGTCCCTGTAGTTCATAGTTTACATGTACATGTGCATTTGAAATGATGAGCCTGGGACATGTTAAATTTGCTTATGTTTATGTTTTTAGTTGAACGGCGGAGGAGATGTAGCCATGTTGGAATTAACCGGTGAAAATTTCACACCAACACTTCGTGTGTGGTTTGGCGACGTTGAAGCCGAGACCATGTACAGGTGCCAGGAAAGCATGTTGTGTGTGGTGCCCGATATTTCCGCATTTAGGGGTGGATGGCAGTTTGTTAGACAACCCACTCAGGTAAATTGAAAATATCCGATTTTTTAAGGAATTATAAGGGATCCGCAAGGTAGGTTCCTACTTGTGTTCATACTAGCGAGAACTAGGTGCATTATGGGAGAGAAATAAAGTAAAAGCAGAAAGCAATTGGTCTACTGTCGCCAGTTATAAGTGCTCGTGTAATCACATACCCGATATCTCTTGCGGCAGTGTGTGGTATTAAGACATCAATTGTGATCCATTTCTAGGTCCCTGTGTCGTTGGTGCGATCAGACGGAATAATATACGCAACTGGCCTCACTTTTACTTACACACCGGAACCAGGACCTAGACCGCATTGTCCAGCGACTGATCACATCCTTCGCGGTGGCAGTCAAAGTGGTCTGGACCGTTTGCCCACAAGTCCAGATCCAGCTCTCACTTACAATCCGCCGCATCACGCATTGACTCCCATTTGAACTCTTGGACAATAAAAAATTACATTTTTTCTTATTCTGTGGTGTATTTTCACTTTATTTTCGTATTCACATTGCTCATTGTGTTCTCAAACAAGAAGAATCAAGTATTTTTTAATTTTGTCTTTTATTTCTTTAAATTATTTTGGATATTGTTGACAATATGAAGTGGAGAGAGAAAGAGAGAGAGAGATTTTGAGTTAAATTTATTACAAACACGCATGCTTGGAAATGTACATTTTGAATCATTTTATTAGCTTTTTGTTATTATTTTTTCTAATTGCTTTTTTTTATTTGTATAGAATATATTTGTTTATGGTTTTTTTTGTTTTGTTTTTTTGGTGCATTTTGTACTGTGAAGCAAGTTGTAATTCTCAATTTTTAAATATTTTCTATTAAAAAAAAAGAAGAAAAGTAAGATATTCATTACAGTATTCATCTATTTGCACATTATTTAAATACTTCTTCATCTTAATTGTGTTATTGGTGAAAAAAAAATCATAATTTCTAAGAAAAAGTACTCAATAGTGAAATGTAAATAGCTGTATTTAAATGATAATTAAAAAGAATTCAATTTTGCTGGAACTACTTTAATTTTACTTGTTTTTCAGTTTGCGCGACAGCTTGTGCAGATAAACTAAACTTTTCTATTCTGCAAGAAGAAAGTAGTTGGTCCAGTGCATAAGTAATTTAAAATCAAATAAAAATATCTGATAATGAAAATTGCTTTTTATTTTTATTGATAGGATCGGAAGTAAAATTAATGAATTAACATGATGAATTTAAAATGCTGAGAGATGAATGTAGATTTATTACATTCCTATCAATTTATTAGCAAGTAAGTATTACAAACAATCAAACTACTTGACCATTATGATTCAAAAATTTTATCTATGGTCTAGATGGAATAATAATAATGTGGTTTTTCTATTTTACAGAATTTGTATAAACTTGAATCTGATAGTGATTCCCATAGGTTTTGTAATACCAGACCTAGAACAGTATGAAAACTAATCATTTGTAAAGGTTTACATCTGTCTATTGGAAGTGGCATATTGCTAAATCCTGAATGATGTAACCTAGGAATTTTCCTTTTTTCTGCACATATTCCTGTCACAAAGACATCTATATTAAAAATAAGTATTTATAAGAGATGCTTTCACAGTAATACTTAATCTTTACCTTCTAGAAATAAATATGGAAGCTTGACACATACAGACAACAATTGAGCAATAATTTTGGTTCCGACTAAATACGCTGGGCCGGTGACAAAATCTGGATAAAACGGTTTGTCATATTCTTCCATTGTAGCCATCCATTTAGAATCATTATTCCTTATAGGTGGCCATTTGTGACCAAGATTTCCATATATTGCTGAATTATTGAATTCTTCACGATTGATGAATTCCATCAAGTTATAGACATTGATGAACACATCATCATCTACTTTGAGTATAAACTCTGCATTAGAACAATAATCCTTAACCCATCTTAGCATGAGAAGTGTTTTCAGACTTAAATTTCTGTAACTTTCATCAAAATCCACAATTACCATGTCTCTGGTACCGTTCGCTTCGAAGAACACTTCGTCGTTGACCAGATTTTCTTTGGACTGTCCGGTTAAAAATACAACTGAAGTATTATCGGACAATGATAAAGGCTTTGACCAAGTGTTTCTTAAGTCACTTCTTCTTTGGAAATTTTCAGGCGAAGAAATAATTACTGCAACCAATTGCAATGAAGGGGACTTGGTACATATCCATGATGGGTTGGTGATGTAGGCAATCTGGCTTAATATGACATTTTTCTCAACTGATATTGGACTGGATTGAATAGATTTGATATCAGTGTTGATTGTTAGTGATTTGTTGGCATTTGACAAAAAATAGTTTAGCATGTTATTATAATCCAATTGGTTTTTCCTCCATATTATGATATAGAACAAACCACTGAGCAGGACAAACACGGTTATCCATTTTGGTTCAGGAAAGAATTTCATTTTTAAAAGCCAACTCGTCTGCATTTAGTGTGGAGTTAATACGTTTACCGTGATGCTTGCACAAGTGTTGTTCCTTAAACAAATAGAAATACAATTGTATGATTCATATATTACACACAGATGGCAATGACAGGTTGACATACCATATATACTCGCGTATAAGTCGAGGATTTTTGGACCAAATCTTTTATTTTATTTTTTTTAATTTTTTTATTTTATTTTTTTATTTTATTTGGTTCGATTTATACGCGGGCCAATGGTCATTTTAAGTTTTAAAAAATAAAATAATAAAAAAATAAATTTTAGAGGGTCAAATTCAATCATTTTTGACCCGTTTTAAGTCAGGGTCGACTTATACGCGAGTATGGGGCGCTATGCAAAAAAATATACCGCAAAAAAAAGAAACACAAAAAAATGAAACGCAAAAGTTTTAATTTTTTTGCGTTTTTTTTAAACAGGCGGTATAAAACGCAAAAAAAATAATAATTTAATTTAATAATAATAATTAATAATAAAATAATTTAATAAAAATTTAATTAATTAATAAATATAAATAATTAAAAGTTTCGTTCCGTCAGTCGGAACAGAAACGCAAATTTAATTATTTGCGTTTGCGTTTCAGTTCCGTCAGTCGGAACAGAAACGCAAACGTTTTTCATTTTCGTACGTGGGCGGGCAATGACCCACCACAGGCACCTGAAACCTCACAGGTAGCAGCCACCACTCAGGTACCAACCCAGGTAACACCAATGTTGCATGCAATGTGTGACGATCCGATATTCGGGGAAATTACCAAGCGATAATAACCTCGAAATACCGACTAAATCACTACCAACTACGCGAGATACGGAAGTGATAACTCAGTGTGTGAAAATTGTATGGAAACTTAGAGGGAAAATATACGCATAACTTATCAAAACATAACAATCTGCATTTATTAACAGAGCACTGACTAACAATTACTTATACAAATCTAAAGCCAGGAATAATATACTATCGAACAGAATATAATAATATAAGTATACGAGGGTAATCTGGAGTATGTCTAGGTCTGGATCTCTATCTGTCATTCCTGGTTGGTCTGAAGTGGTTCTAACAGGATTTGGGGTGGGAGGTCGATCCGACTAACGGTTGACTTTTGGCTGTATTCGTCACAAGGTTTGGGCTGACATCACCGAATGACAATGCGTCCCAGACAGATGATGATCAATACTCGGGCCATCTGACCAGAGTGTCGCTAACAAGACAATACGATAACATAGATACCGTAAACAAGAGTTGAGTGGGGTGTCGCGTGGGTCAAGTAACCCACTTGGCCTTCATCCTTATAGTCCGGCGCTCCGCATCGCGACTAACACGTTAATAGATAATTATCCAACCCAAAATAGAGCGGTCACGATAACTGGCACGTCCAGATCAATAATCACCACTCTCCGATGTGTCACAACATCATGTCATCATCACTTTTGTATATTCGCGGTACATAGGCCTTCATAACATAAATGCTATGGCTCACTACGGTCTTTACGGTTGTTGCACCTGCCGGTTCGAGTAGTCTTAAAAGCGTTCTGAAACCACGTCAACTAGGTAAATCTGAACATAATATCAATATATCTTTAAGGGTTATCTGGAACCAAATAGAGCTCTGCAAGCCCTTTTATAGTGGTCGCTCACTTGGTGGTCAGCCTGTGTCCAATTGAACATCAGTATGACCATCAGAGGCGGGCACTATAAGCTTAACTATGACATGCCGGGAGTTGGGCCAATCGGTACAACTTCCTGCCAGGGTCCAAGTGAACTCTGCTTGACCAAGGTCAAGGGTCAGCTACACAAACTAGGAAGTAGGTCGCAGGTGCGACCAATTACCTAGATACACATGAAAAGAGTAAGTGTTGTAAGGAATTCCTTACAATACTTTCCCTAACTGATAATCACTTTTACAAGTGATTTCCATCCAATGTATAAATAATAATGTGAAATATTATTATTTATCATAATTCAATAAATATACACTCTGTTCTGAATTATTTACTTGTCAAACTGTTCTTAGTTATTTATTAGACCCAAAAGTGAGAATAACTGATAACTGCAGTTTGAATTTGGCGCGGACAAACAGTCAACGCCATCTAGTGGCAGAATAATAAGTAGTTTCCGATTTTGGACCGTCACAAATGTTCCAAATGATACTTCTTCTAACATTGCTGCAATGTTGCCAACAGTGCAGCAATAGAATATTTAATTCCATTGCAATGTTGCAGCAACATTTGGTGCTACCTGGGAAGGTCATTGTGCATTATTTGTGGTGTTGATACTGTTGCCAATACAGTCTTGATGTGGACATCTTTTTACATGTTATGACTGTGCTGGAATTCTAATAATAAAATTTTTAATTAATTTTTAATTTTTGCGTTTTTTTTTTTTGCGTTTTTTTTTGTCTTTTTCTTTTTTTTGTCTTTTTCTTTTTTTTTGTCTTTTCTTTTTTTTGTCTTTTTCTTTTTTTTGTCGTTTCTTTTTTTGCGTTTCATTATTTGCGTTTCATTTAAACAGGTGGTATAAAGCGCAAAAAAAAATAATTAAATTTAAAATAAAACTTTTGCGTTTCTTTTTTTTGCGGTATATTTTTTTGCACGCTCGCCTCTCCCCCTCCCCCCCCCCCCCCGCGAGTATATACGGTAGCTGTTATTGTTTAATAACTTGAATTTACCATCGTTAAAGTGATAGTCTAGTGAAAATATTTTTTCTTGTTTTTTAATGAAATAAAAAAAAAATGTATGAAATATATTTCTTTATATTATTTCAATAATTTATTTCATTATAAGTTTTTAGTTTTTAATTTACAGACATTTGAATGTTGAAATTCATTATACGCAGCTAAAAACAAACAAAATTAACCTTGGATAAATTGTATAGGTAGCTGGTCTACTTATAAGTAGGGAGGGGGATTAAAACATGTCAAATTGTTATATTTTTGACACATTTATTTCTTTCAAATACAAAACTTTTTCACTTGATTATATCACTTTAAGCTTATCAGGCGTTTTAATGCGTTTTTCTATGAGTCGACTCCAGGTGGATCAACTGGTTGAGCATACCCCATCAGTGACTAGAGAGTCGTGGTTCGAATCCCATTTCGACCAGCTTGGACCATCTGGCATTTAACTAAATTTTCAAATGCTAATTTTTGGAGTTTTATCGATAAAATGGATTTATTATTTATTTTTTTTCAAATATAATTTTATATATATATTCTAGATTGCATCATCAGTTGGATGTATAGGCTCTTGAATGAAAATTTTGATTGTTATTCAATTGAATTGAGGAAAATTAGGCTTTATCAAAGCCAGGGTTCAAAATTGAAATAATATTTACTTTCACAGTTAGCTCTATTGAGCTATACAATTACAGTAAAAATTACTTTTTTATATCCTTTTTTATTTTAAATTAAAAATTTTGGTATTTCAACCCCACAATATTTATACAAATCGAAATCCAGCACAGACTGCCATAAAATTCCCGCCAACATTCCACTAACTGCATGAAAACTAATCAATTGCAAAAATTCACATTTTTCTTCCAGAACAACCGTAGCATGGACCAATCCATAATGATCTATTCGAGGAATTTGACTCTCTTCCGCGCATATTCCCGTCACAAAAACATCTACCAAAAAGTATCAATTGATAACAACCATTAAACACTTATATTAATTTTTATTTTACCTTCCAGATACTAAATACGGAAGCCTGGTACACACAGAAAACAATTTACCAATCAATTTGGTCCCGATTAAATAACCCGCTCCAGTAACATAGTCCGGATAAACATTTGGTGCGTACTCTTCAAACGTAACAAAAAACTTAAAATCATTATTCCTAAATGGTTGCCAATTATGACCAATACTTCCATAAATAACTGAATTATTCGATTCTTCGCTATTAATGAAATCCATCAAATTATAGATATTCATAAACATGTCATCATCGACTTTGAGCGTGAACTTAGCATTAGGACAGTAATCTTTAATCCATCTCAAAGCCAGAAGTGTTTTCAGGCTTAAATTCCTGTAAGATTCATCAAAATCTACAATTATTATGTCCTTTTCGGTATTCGCTTCGACGATCACTTGGTATTGGTCCAAACGTGTTTTGACCGGCTGATGAAGAATATTAGAGCGGTGTGTGGGGATTGGGTTATTGTAATGAGAATTTGGCGCAAGGGTTTGTTGTGGGAGTAGCGGATCTCGGTTAGTTTGATGCTTTTTTGATTGATGTTGGGCTGAATGGAATTGATTGGATGTCAATGGTGTGTGGATTTGGTTGGATAGATAGATAGATAGAATTGAGTTTATAGACGCAAGCGGCGATTTAAGCCATACACGTCTTTAATCTGACAAAATGAAACTGACATACTAAATCTGACAAATATGAATCTGACATAAAACAAACACATTTGACCATTGATAAACCACTACATTCCATTGCAGAATGGAATGCAGTATTACATTATCAAAAAAATGGTCAAAAACAGAGACAAAAGCCACAGAAGAGAAAGAGGAGCAAAAAAAGAAAAGAAGAACCAGATAACCAGAGGACCCATTAGCACCACTGCAGCGGAAAAACAAAGTGCCACAGCAGAGTGTCCAGGGAAGGCCACGAGGAGGATGGGCTTGGAAGTTTTCTCCCCCGGATTTGGTTGGAGGTAGTTTAGTTTGGTTAGAGTTGTTAGGTATATTAATCCGTTTAGTGTCATGGAGTAAGAGTGAGAGCAATTTGGCTGCTGTTGTGATTTTCTGTAGCTTGGTTACTGAAAATCAATAATGTTTTATGAGTTGAAAATAATGAGAGCATTAAACAAAAATTTCTCGTGTTTTGTCGAAATTTATCATCGAGTTTTTTGTCAAAATCGAAATTAGTTGAAATTTGTCAAAAATACTTCGAATTTATTAACAATTATAAAAAACAAACTAACAAAAGTACAAATTTTGAACATTTTCACAGATTTTAAAAATTATCCAGACAGAAATTGTAGTTCCCAAGGGGAGAATATGTTAGGTTAGAATGTGAAAAAATGATTATTCTAAATTTATAAAATTTAAATGTATACAGAACATTTAAAAAATAATTTTGGGTTTTTTGATTCTACAAGCGCGGTACAATTTTAAATCCGACGCTGAATGCCATAAATCTTCTAAATATTTCCCATCAACTTCATGAAAACTAATTCGTGGTAAGAATTTACATATATCCGTTGGTCGTGGCAAATTGATAAATCCTAGATGATCTTTTCTGCGAATTTTAATTTTTTCTGCGCAAACTCCCGTCACAAACACATCTACATTCAAAAATTATAAATTATAAGTATAACCTTTCGAACGTACAGCAACACCGATTCTTACCTTCTAGATAGAGATATGGGAGCCTGACACACACAGCCAGTAACTGACCAATGGTTTTTTTCCCAGTATATACGCTGCACCCATCACATAATTCGGAAAGAGATCCTCCTTATATTCCTCAACAGTAACACTCCATCTAAAGTTAATATCCCTTATAGGGGGCATTTTGTACTTCATTCTGCCATGTATTACTGAAATGTCTACTTTTTTGCTGTTGATGAAATCCATCAAGTTATAGACATTGATGATCATGTCATCATCAACTTTAAAAGTAAACCGTGCATTAGGGCAATAATCCTTAACCCATCTTAACATGAGAACTGTTTTCACACTTAGGTTTCTGTAACTTTCTTCAAAATCTAAAATTACCATGTCTTTGGAATTATTCGCTTCGAAGAATACTTGATCATTGATTGATTCATTTTGGGACCGTCCGGTAAAAAATACAATCGCAGTGTTTTTGGATGTGGATAAAGGTTTTGTCCACGTGTTCCTTAATTCATCTCTTCTTTGAAAATTTTCTGGTCTGGATACAACTACTGAGATTAATTGAAGTGATGAGGATTTACTGCATACCCATGGCGCGTTGTAAATGTACTGGATCCGGTGTAAGTCGATGGTCTTTTCAATTGATATTGAACTGAATGGAATACTTTGTGGTTTGTGATTTTTATCCAATTTTCCTGATTCTGATAGTATCCACCATGCTGCAACTATTAAAGCACTTATTATTATTAATTTGGTTGTCTTTTTAGCTGCAGTTATGAATTGCATTATATTTTTAAAATAACATAAAATTCCTGTGGTAACTATAAGCTTTTTGATGTTTTGCCATGAATCAACAATCACAATTATTGTGTGAAACATTGTTTGTTTGATAATAATTAATATTGATTGTTTTAGTTTATTGTTTTATTGCAAGGAAACATTTGAGAGAGAGAGAGTAAGGGCATAGAGTTAAATAGAAACTTTTGGTGAAAATTGCCACTAGGTGTCAACAGCCATTTTTGCTTTATTTACGGTACGAAATAGATAATCAGAATTATACTTTTTTCCTTGATTTATTCTTAAAAGCAGATAATCATCCATAATCTTCAATAATCTTTCGATGAAATGAGCAGCATTTCGTGATATCTCGCCCTGCTCTCGCGCACGCATTGAAAGCGTATATCTACGCCATGTAATATTTAACGCCATGATGAAAGACCATCTTTAGCCATAATGTAAGCCGGTATTTCACTCGATGAAATCGTTTTTTCTAAAATTATAAATACATAATGTAGTATTAATTCAAAAAATAATGTGGTATATTGATTCCACAATATTGATACAAGTTTATATTTGATCCCGACTTCCAATAAACTTTCAAATACTTTCCAACAACTTGATGAAAACTAATCCTTAGCAAGAGTGTTGGTACAGTGTTGGTGTAGTGATTTATATCCAAATTATCTGTTTGTGATGGTATCCATAGCCAGCACACCACAACTATTAAACCACTTATTCTTAGCTGCAGTTATTAATCTCATTATATTTATAGAATGACATAATATTCCTGTGGTAACTTTAAGTCTTACAAATTTTAAATGTTTTACATAAATCAAAAATCGCGATTTTTTGTTTACAGCACTAATTGGGTGAAATCCATCATGTGATGACATTTTTCAAATATTATTTGAACTTTATTTTATGATTGTTATAGTTCAATGTTTTACTAAAAGAAAATATTTTACAATATTCTTGAAAGATTTTTTTTTTATGAATGATAAAAACAGGAAACAATTATTTATCTGTGTTTTGGAATTCCATTTTCAAAATTTAATATTTATACATTTGTAGGTTTTTTTATTTTACAAGATTCGTACAAATTTAAATTCGATACCGATTCCCACAGATTTTTCATTGATCTTCCATAAACCCTATGAACACTTATAATTTGCAAAATTGAACATCTGCCTGTTGGAAGTGGCATATTGACAAACCCCGAATGATGTTTTCTAGCAATTCTACTTTCTTCTGCACAAATTCCTGTCACAAACACATCTATAAAAACAAAAAATATTTATAAGATTGCTTATTTAGTCTAAAACTTAATTTTTACCTTCTAGATATAAATATGGAAGCCTGATGCAGACAGCCAACAATTGACCAATATGTTTGGTTCCGAATAAATACGATGGACCGGCGACAAAATCTGGATAGGTAGGTTTATCATATTCCTGTAAAGTGACCATCCATTTAGAATCACTATTCCTGATGGGTGGCCAATTGTGGGCAAATTTACCATATATTGCTGAATTATTGGGTTGTTCACTATTGATGAAATCCAGTAAGTTATAGATATTGATGAACATATCATCATCCGCTTTGAGTAGAAACTTTGCATTAGGACAATGATCCTTAACCCATCTTAACATAAGGAGTGTTTTTACACTTAGGTTTTTATAACTTTCATCAAAATTCATAACTATTAAGTCTTTTGTTTTGTTGGCTTCAATGATCACCTGAGCGTGAACAGACTCACTCTTTGACCGTCCGGTTAAAAATACAACCGAAGTGTTATTAGAGAGTGATAAAGGCTTTGTCCAAGTATTTCTTAAAACCTGTCTTCTGTGAAAATGTTCTGGTAAGGAAATAATTACAGCAATTAAGTGTAGTGATGGGGACTTGGTGCACATCCATGGCGTGTTGTAGCTGTATTGGATCTGGCTAAATTGGACAGTCCTTTCAATTGATGTTGAACTTAATGGAATATTTTGGTCGTCGATTTCATTAATTTGTTTTGTTGTTGGACTTGATGGGATAGTTTGAACAGCAATGTTTATAGTTGTGTTGCGTACTGATTCAAACAGTGTTGGTAGGTAATTCAAATCTAAATTGTCTGATTTTGTTAGTATCCACAGCCCTGTCACAAGTATTGAACCACTTATTAGTAGTGATTTGGTCATCCACTTAGCTGCTATTATGAATTTCATTATCTTTGTAGAGTAGAACGACACAATATTCTTGTATATACGTAGTAGATTAAAATCTGTTGTTTGATATATCTCATCTGAGTGACTAATACAGAATTCTGTTTTTACTTCAGGGAAATAAATGTCAATTTCCTTGACATCAATGAAATTCTAAATTTGTTTTCGATTGTGAAAAAATGACAATAATACTGTAATAACAAATTTCCATGGCATAATTTTTATTCTGAAACATTAAGTGCAAAAGAAATTCCTATTTTTAGAAATACACTTGTGGATTTATTTTTTCTAAAGTCTTCTGTTTGTTTTTTGTTTTTATTTTTTAACACTTGAGTCATCTTTGGAAGAGGTTTAGGCTCATTCCAAATTTATGATACCATATATTATACATTGTAGAATGATTTGAAAGGTTGTCCTTAGTTCTCTAGCTTTTGAGTTGACTGGTATCATTTTTGTTTGTTTTGGCATCGAGTTTGATATGGGTTGAGAGTTGATGACGTATCGTGAGATGTAAAATGTACAAAGTTAATCAAATAGTAGGCGGGTTCGAAAAAGATTTTACACAAGGTGGGTTTGAAAAGTCATTTAAACGAGTGTAACCACGTTTACACTCGTTTAAATTTTAATTTGCACGTTGTTTACGCGAATTAATTCGTGTAAATGTCGTTTAACCGTGTTAAACGGAAACATCCCAAATGCACGTGCAACGGAATTTGACGTTTAAAGAGTTCTACCGTATTACCTCGGAAAGAACGGCATGCCGGATAATAGCGAATCTGACCAGGTGCCGGATAATTCGAATACAAAATAGTCCAAAATAGTTGCGTAGTATACATACGCGTATACGTTTGTGTATACGTTCGAATTTATGGAAATATTTTGATTGTTGCCTTGAGACATGACCAAGTATTGCTTCTAAATCGTCAGGTTTACATAATGCAATTGCAAACTTGTCATAAGGGTTGTTTTCAATTTTACAAACCAATTTATTGCCAATTTCAGCTGTCCAAGAGGATTTGTATCCGTGATATCCTCTAACAACACTGTTAAATTTAAATTCATAAATTTTTACTGGTTGCTATTCTTGGAAAAAACCTAACTGGTAAATTCTGCTGGTAAACCTAACTGGTAAATGTGTAACGTGACT
>JH430541.1:85388-190894 GCA_000239455.1 Strigamia maritima | reverse complement strand
TACTGAACGACCAGTGCAACTGATAGTGTAAATGTCAAGTTGCACGACTGACTTTTCGAGTTAAAATGTTGCATACGCTTTTACACTGGAATTTAGACTGGAATTTACACATAGTTCACACAAACATGGCTGCCGTAATAAATAAACAAGCTGTACTTGAGCAAGGAAGCAGATTTTTTGTGTGTAATGGTAACAAAACCTTTTACATTTCTGCAATTCTGGCACATTTTTATTTCGGTTTAAAAATTATGTTTTTTTATTCCACAAATGCGATACAATTTTAAATCCGTCATTGATTTCCATAAATATTGTAATAACCAACGTTTAACATTATGAAAACTAATCAACTGCAAAAATGTACATTTGTCATCTGGAAGTGAAGCATTGATAAATCCCTCATGATGTTTCCTAGGAATTTTACTTTTTTCTGCACATATTCCTGTCACAAAGACATCTGTATATTAAAAGTAACAATTTATAATAACTGCTTTCACAGTGACACTAATTCTAGAAATAAATATGGAAACTTGACACATACAGACAACAATTGACCAATGTGTTTAATCCCGACTAAATACGATGGACCGGTGACAAAATCCGGATATTTATTTTGGGCATATTCCTCTTTAGTGACTATTCATTTAGAATCCCTAGTTCTTACAGGAGGCAAATTGTGAGAAAGCTTTCCATAAATTGCTGAATTATTGGATTCTTCACTATTGATAAAATCCATCAACTTATAGACATTGATGAACATATCATCAACTTTGAGTATAAACTTTGCATTAGGACAATAATTCTTAACCCATTTTAACATTAGAAGTGTTTTCAAACTTATGTTCCTGTAAGTGTCATCAAATCCACAATTACTAAATCTTGTGTATTGTTGGCTTCGAAGAACACCTTAGTGTTGACCGGCCGGTAAAAAATATGACCGAAGTGTTGGATGATATTGGTAGAGGCTCTGCCCATGTGTTTCTAAATCATCTCTGTTAATAAAGTTTTCTGGTGAGGAAATAATTACTGTTATTAACTGCAATGAAGTCGATTTCCTGCATATCCATGGGGTGTTGGTAATGTAGCGTATCCGGCTTAAGGTGTCATTTTTTTCAACTTTTTGAACTGTGATGAGTAATATCAATTTTGATATTTGTTAGTTTGTTATTGGAATCTAATTTGCCTTTTTGTGATATTATCCATATTACAAGTAAATATAACAAACCATTTATCATTGCAGATATTATCCATTTTGTTGCAGATATGAAATTTATATTAATTAATAATTATAAATTAACACACACTGCATTTCTAGCTATGTGGTAAGTATTTTCTTCTAGACTAATTTAATGCTCATTGCCTATGCACTCTTGCAATGTGACCTCGAAGTTGTTTTTTTTTTTAAACTGACATCTGGTGTTACGTTTATAAGGTCATTTGGAAGTGAGGGACTATTATTGAGGAAAGGATGGAAATGATGAGTTAATAATAAAATATTTGTTGTGTAAAATATTCTATTCAAGTTTTATTTCTGAGAAGTGAGAATTTTGGTTACTGCAACAAAATTTTATACTGAGTTGAATATCTAGTTTCATTGCAACACAACAATAATAATCTAAGCGCAGCGAGCAAGATTAGTGATACTGACACGATATGGTTCACAAAGGTAATTGAAAAAGAACCGTCATATCTGACGGGTTGCCGCTAGTTAACTATAACTAAACTCCATTTCCAATACATTGCGAGAAACTTCCATTGGCTAGGGCCTGTTTGCTTGCACATTAATACAAATAACTACTATATACTACCATATATGGTCGTTTTTATAATCGTTTTTCATGTTCGTTCATGTTCATTCATATTTGTTTATGTTTGTTTATGTCCCTTTTATGGTCGTTTTTCGAACTATTTTATTAAGTGCAGGGAAAAATTGCCGAGAAAAGGCTCTAGCCGATGGGAGTTTCTCGCAATGTGTTGGATATGGAGTTTATGTACTTGATCATTATGATTCAGAAATTGAAGCAACAAACGTACAATAGTTACAAATTTCAACTATGGTCTAGATGGAATAATGTGGAAGTGGCATATTGACAAACTCTGGATGAAAATTTTACATTTTCCTGCACAACTTCTGAACTTCCTGTCACAGTAAAGACATCTTTAAATTTAAAGATCTTCTTGCTTACATATGCTTATCATAGTTCAATTTAAAATTTAAAAGAGTCAGGGTTTTATGTATACCGTATATACTGGCGTATAAGTCGAGGATTTTTGGACCAAATCTAGGCCTATTTTTCCAAATTCGACTTATACGCGGGTCAAAGAAACATTTTTTTTAGAATTTTACAAATTACGTTCGTTCAACATGCAGGCCATCCCATAGGCTACCTATAGGGTGGCCTGAACGTTGAACAGATGTGGTTTGTGAATACCGTATATGCTCGCGTATAAAGTCGAGGATTTTTGGACCAAATCTTGGTATTTTTCTTCCAATTTGACTTATACGCGGGTCAATGGTTTTTGACCTGTTTTAAGTCGGGGTTGACTTATACGCGAGTATATACAGTAGTTTTATTTCTTAGTGACATGTTTGTAAACAGAGTGACAGTGAACAGTAAGTGACTTTACAGACTTTCCTGGCTTTGTGATGTGTTTTGTATTGTTTTATGCATGCCATCTAGTTTATTTGATTAAGCATTTGATTAAGCAATGTGTGTCACAAATGAAAGTCTGAAAGTTGACTTTGCTTTACTTCAATTTCAATATTTTTATACATTTGTAAGTTTTTTAATATTACAAGATTTATATAAATTTAAACTTGATACTGATTCCCACATATTTTTCATTGACTTCCCATAAACCTGATGAACACTTAAAATTTGCAAAATTGAACATTTGTCTTTTGGAAGTGGCATAGTAACAAACCCTGAATGATGTTTTCTGGGAATTTTACTTTTTTCTGCACAAATTCCTGTCACAAAAACATCTATAAAAAAAATTCTTATAAGATTTGCTTACTTACATACTAAAACTTAATTTTTACCTTCTATAAACAAATATGGAAGTCTGACACAGACAGCCAACAATTGACCAATATCTTTGGTTCCGAATAAATACGATGGACCGGTGATATAATCTGGATAAACAGGTTTATCATATTCGTCTAAAGTAACCATCCATTTAGAATTACTATTCCTTATAGGTGCCCAATTGTGACCAAGTTTGCCATATATTGCTGAATTATTGGATTCTTCTCTATTGATGAAATCCAGTAAGTTATAGATATTGATGAACATGTCATCATCGGCTTTAAGTATAAACTTTGCATTAGGACAATGATCTTTAACCCATCTTAACATGAGGAGTGTTTTTACACTTAAGTTTTTATAACTTTCATCAAAATTCATAACTATTAAGTCTTTTGTTTTGTTGGCTTTAATGACTACTTGAGCGTGAACAGACTCACTCTTTGACCGTCCGGTTAAAAATACAACCGAAGTGTTATTAGAGAGTGATAAAGGCTTTGTCCAAGTGTTTCTTAAGTCCTGTCTTTTTTGAAAACTTTCTGGTAAAGAAATAATCACAGCAATTAGGTGTAGCGACGGGGACTTGGTGCACATCCATAATGGGTTGTTTATGTAGACAATCTGGCTTAAATTGATATTTTTTCTATTGATGTATCCACTGATTTTGAACTTACTGAACTAGTTGTGATGTTGGTAGGTGCATTGTTTATGTATGATTTAAAATGGTTTAACACATAATTATAACCCAATTTATATGATGCGTTCCACAATACTGTTAAATAAATTAATCCACTTATTAACACTACTGTTACTGCTATCCTCTTAGCTATATTGATGAAATTCATTGTTGAATATAAGATATATTTTGGATCTGGATGTTCAATGAATGCTCATCAGAAACTTATGTAATTCAAGCAGCTGCTGATAATGTATAATAGAAGACAATTTTAATCAGGTTGGTAGCGAGGCAAAGTTTAAGCACTGCTAAACATTACATCGAAAAGTGGCATCATGGCAGACCGGACTTTTAGGCTTGTTTAGTGATAAGATAAGATATCAGGTTTTGATAAAGTTTGTGCATTGAGTAAACGTTTTGTATCGATTTTTTTTATGTGGTACAAAAATTATTAATTATAGTATAACCCTCAGACGCCTACATTTTGGGTCAACGCAAAGACCTATTAGTGGTGTCAATTAACATGTTTTATATACTTTGAGTTGAAGCACTTTAGTGCTGTTACCATGGTTACCATGGTTTTACCAACTGCCGCTAGGTGTCACCGATTGTAAAAATCAAGACACTGGGTCAAAATGAATCATTTGAACAGCATGCAAGGTGTTTAATTATTTATTTTTAATAATTGTGTATATTAACTTAATTTTAATTCCAATTAGTGCAATTAATTGCAATTGATATGAAATGTGAACTGAACATGTGCCAACTGCTTTGTTTATTCTCTACGTTGCATATAGGTGGGGTTGTATTTTAAAAGCGCTCTCACTAAAGAGAAAAAATGCAGTGAAAACAGACGTTTTAAGCTGAGATTTTAAGGGGCTTATATATTCTCTTTAAAATAACTTTTTTTTATAAGTCTGAAAATTACCAAATAAATTGAGTGTATGTAAAACCACTTTTTGAACAGCTCCAGAAAATTTCAGATTTTTTGAAAAATTTTTTGAAAAAAATTTGTATTCAGAACTATTGCCTGTGTCAATTGTCCCATAGGATAGGATTCTGAGGGATAGTCAACAAAATACTTTGTATGTTGTATTTATTATCTTGCACTGAAAGATTGAAAATAAGTTGATTCTCATTGCATTACATCAATTTTTTGATGACTTAGGGTTGGACTTTATTGAAGCGTTATAAATTAATAAATTATACGTACTGTTTATTTCCTCGAACGGCTCATAGCTATAATTTCTTATTTCCAGTCCACTTTACTTAGTAAGGTGAGGTCAGCCCGCCGCAGGCTTTAGGCTAAGTCATGAGAATGGTGAACTGGAATTTGAAATTCGTTCGGGGAAATAGCCTTGGCGTAAATTATAATGAAATGTTTAGGTTTTTTTAACTTGCAATATTGTGTGTTACTCTCTTTCATAGTATATTCACTATATTATGGACACTGTAATAACTGATTAAATACCATATTTGTTCTTGAAATATCGCCATCATTGAATAATAATTGTTAATTGATGATGTTTCTACAGCAAATCTAGCAGTCATTTTAGTAAAAAATTTATCTAATTAAAACAAAAAAACTTTACAGTATAGATAAATCCAATACGTCATGATAGATAGCATGACAAACTAACAAATCCAAAATACCATTAGTTTCATGCAAACAAATATGAAAGATCGGTTACACAAAGTGGATACAATGCCTATCTGGATACTCATCTTTGGTTACATCAACCATTTGGAGAAATACCATAGAAAAACTGGTGGTTCGGATCATGATTTTTGACAAAATCCAAACATTTTATCATCATATTTCAGAACAAACTGAGATTCAATATTGTTCTTGATAATAACAAGTTGTCTACAACAATGGCTACAGTTGAGTTGCAATCTTCTGAAGTAAATAGACATCCTGTGTAATATTTTTCTTTATTTTGGCCTACGGCATAAATATATGGATTGCCAATCAAAAATCAGCATTAGACACAATTTAAAAGTATTCTATATTTTTTACTTTTTTTGCACAAATTCCTGTCTAAAGTAACCATCCATTTAGAATTACTATTCTTTATAGGTGCTCAATTGTGACCAAGTTTGCCATATATTGCTGAATTATTGGATTCTTCTCTATTGATGAAATCCAGTAAGTTATAGATATTGATGAACATATCATCATCCGCTTTGAGTAGAAACTTTGCATTAGGACAATAATCCTTAACCCATCTTAACATGAGAAGTGTTTTCACACTTAAGTTTCTGTAACTTTCTTCAAAATTCCAATTACCATGTCTTTGGCATTATTTGCCTCGAAGAACACTTGATCATTAATTGAATCATTTTGGAATCGTCCGGTAAAAAATATAATTGCAGTAGGCGGGTTCGAAAATGATTTTGCACTGAACGACCAGTGCAACTGATAGTGTAAATGTCAAGTTGCAAGACTGACTTTTCGAGTTAAAACGTTGCATACGTATTCTTTTACACTAGAATTTACACTGGAATTTACACAGTTCACACAAACATGGCTGCCGTAATAAATAAACAAGCTATACTTGAGCAAGGGAGCAGATTTTTTTTAGCAAGCACATCGTTCTTGCCTGTGCTTTCCTTTTACAACAACCTGGTAATATTAGATAGTAACAATTCTGAGTATCATGCACCTTGATACTACTTACATTTGAAGTGCAGATTCAAGATAACAGCAAATACCCTATTCCCTCGAAAAGAACGGCATGCTGGAAAAATCGAGTTTGACCAGATTTCGAAAACCGGACATCTGGTCATTTTTACGGCATGCCAGAAAAATCGAATCAGCGCCAAAACGTATGTATTACGGAACGAGTCACGTTACACATTTACCAGTTAGGTTTACCAGCAGAATTTACCAGTTAGGTTTTTTTCCAAGAATAGCACCAGTAAAAATTTATGAATTTAAATTTAACAGTGTTGTTAGAGGATATCACGGATACAAATCCTCTTGGACAGCTGAAATTGGCAATAAATTGGTTTGTAAAATTGAAAACAACCCTTATGACAAGTTTGCAATTGCATTATGTAAACCTGACGATTTAGAAGCAATACTTGGTCATGTCTCAAGGCAACAATCAAAATATTTCCATAAATTCGAACGTATACACAAACGTATACGCGTATGTATACTACGCAACTATTTTGGACTATTTTGTATTCGAATTATCCGGCACCTGGTCAGATTCGCTATTATCCGGCATGCCGTTCTTTCCGAGGTAATACGGTAGAACTCTTTAAACGTCAAATTCCGTTGCACGTGCATTTGGGATGTTTCCGTTTAACACGGTTGCACGACGTTTACACAAATTAATTCGTGTAAACAACGTGCAAATTAAAATTTAAACGAGTGTAAACGTGGTTACACTCGTTTAAATGACTTTTCGAACCCACCTACTGTTTGTGGATGTGGATAAAGGTTTTGTCCATATGTTTCTTAAATTATTCCTTCTATGAAAATGTTTTGGTGTGGATGTAATGACTGATTAATTTGAGTGAAGAGGATTTATTGCGTATCCATGGCGTGTTGTAGCTGTATTGGATCTGGCTGAACTGGACAGTCCTTTCAATTGATGTTAAACTTAATGGAATATTTTGGTTGTCGATTTCATTAATTTGTTTTGTTGTTGAACTTGATGGGATAGTTTGGACAGCAATGTCTATAGTTGTGTTGCTTACTGATTCAAACAGTGTTGGTAGTGTCATACTAAATTGTCTGTTTTTGATAGTATCCACATGCAGCCTTGTTACAAGTATTGAACCACTTATTAGTAGTGATATGGTCATCCACTTAGCTGCTATTAAGAATTTCATTATTTTTGTAGAGTAGAACGACATAATATTCTTGTATGTACGCATGTAGATTATAGTCTGTTGTTTTATATACTGTACGTACGTCATCTGGGTGACTAATATATAGAATTGTGATATACTTCAGGGAAATAAATGTCCATTTCCTTGACATCAATGAAACTATAAATTTATTTTCGAAAAAATGAAAATAATAATAAAAAATTTTTATTCTGAAACATTAAGGGCAAAAGACATTTTCATTTCTAGAAAATACACTTGTGGATTAATTTTTTCTATCAAAAGTCTTCTTTTTGTTTGTTTTTTTATTTTAACATTTTGGTCATCTTTGGAGGCGGCTCAGGCTCATTATGTCAATCAGTTTTGTGAATTGAGTTAAGAAATTGAGTTATTAGGTGCATTCGGAAACTAAAACATTTTCGTGTTTCCCGAGTTTCTCGAGTTTCGTTTCTCGAAATTTGTTGTCATTTCTGGAAATGTTTAAGTTTAAGTCAAGAAACGCACGTGCATGCGCGTCTTAGAAAACGCTACTATTCCAGCGTTTTACGAGACACGAGTTTGTGACTTACAATTGCGCACTCGTCTGCGCAGCATGTAACTCTACTGTTGTGTGATAGAGTTACTTGACTACTTCAAGTCATGTGATAGTCACATGACTATTTCAAGTTATGTGATAGTCACATGACTACTTCAAGTCATGTGATAGACGCTAAAACTTAGCTAAAACTTGCCTCAGATTTTCACGCTCAGAATTATACACAAAACCATGGTGAAAGAGACTAGGACACTTAAGTGGTCACGCTTTCCTGGCTCAAACAATGGCCGTTTCAACATCTGTTTCACCATGGGTTAATCCTTGGACGAATTCGTCCAAGGTTAATCTACCACTGAGTCTGTACAGGCACATAGTTTGTTATATAATATTATAAGTTAGTTTATTGCCAATAAAGATTAGTTCACAAGTCACAATTAACATACTGAATCGATTTGGATCTCATGTTTTATAGATTATAGAATGGTTTGTTCTTATAGTTCTATCCTAGTTCTATAGTTCTATAGTTCTATAGTTCTATTTTTTTTATAAATGATAACAGCAGGAAACAAATATTTTGTTTTAATAAGCAGTTTAACATTGATTTTTTTGATTACTAAACTCCGTTTCCAAAACATTGCGAGAAACTCCCATTGGTTGGAGCCTGTTTGCTTTGCACATTAATACAAAAAAATACCAAAAACTACCATATATGGTCATTTTTATAATCGTTTATGGTCGTTTTTTGTTCGTTTTACGTTCGTTTATCATCGTTTATCTTTGTTTATGCCCTTATATGGTCATTTTTCAAATTATTTTTTTAAGTGCATTAAAAAATTGCTGGGAAAAGGCTCTATCTAGCCAATGGGAGTTTCTTGCAATGTTTTGGAAACGGAGTTTAGTATTCCATTTTCAAATTCAATATTTATACATTTGTGGGTTTTTTATTTTGCAAGATTTGTACAAATTTAAATTTGATACTGATTCCCACAGATTTTGCATTGACTTCCCATCAACTTCATGAACACTTATAATTTGCAAAATTGAACATCTGCCTTTTGGAAGTGGCATATTAACAAACCCTGAGTGATGTTTCCTGGGAGTTTTACTTTTTTCTGCACAAATTCCTGTCACAAAGACATCTATAAATAAAATTGTCTAAGATTTGCTTATTTACATACTAAACTCTAATTTTTACCTTCTAGAAACAAATATGGAAGTCTGACACAGATAGCCAACAATTGACCAATATCTTTAGTTCCGACTAAATACGATGGACCGGTGACAAAATCTGGATAGGTAGGTTTATCATATTCCTTTAAAGTGACCATCCATTTAGAATCACTATTCCTGATGGGTGGCCAATTGTGGGCAAATTTACCATATATTGCTGAATTATTGGGTTGTTCACCATTGATGAAATTCAGTAAGTTATAGATATTGATGAACATGTCATCATCGGCTTTAAGTATAAACTTTGCATTAGGACAATGATCTTTAACCCATCTTAACATTAGAAGTGTTTTTACACTTAGATTTCTGTAACTTTCATCAAAATTCACAATTATTAAGTCTTTTGTCTTGTTGGCTTCTACGGTCACTTGAGAGTTAACAGACTCATTATTTGACCGACCTGTAAAAAATACAATAGAAGTGTTTGGTAATAGCGATAAAGGCTTTGTCCACGTGTTTCTTAAGTTCTGTCTTCTTTGAAAATGTTCTGGTAAGGAAATAATCACAGCAATCAACTGCAGAGAAGGGGACTTGGTGCAAGTCCACAATGGGTTGTTTATGTAGACAATCTGGCTTAAATTGACAGTTTCTTTAATTGACTGAAGTTCAGTGATATTCTTTTCTAATGATGTTGCATTTGATTGAATAGTAGGATTATAAGTGACATTTTTTTCAATTGATGTTGCTCTTGGTGGCAAAGATTGATTATCAATGATATTCTTTTCAACTGGTGTTCTACTTGATTTAATAGATTTAATATAACTGACCTTCTCCACTGATAATAAACTAATTGAACTAGTTTGAATGTTGGTATTTATATTGTAACCAAATTTGTCTGTTTTCCACAATATTCTCAAATAAATCAATTCACTTAGCATGACAATCACTGTTATCCACTTAACTGTATTTAAGAAATTCATGCTTGCATACATAACTATATTTTGGAACTGAATTTTGAATGAATAAGCTCACCAGAGAGTAATGTAATTCATGCATCATTACAACAGCAGGAAAAGCAGCTGCTATATAATAGAACAATTTTAAATTGGTGTAAGAAAGGGTTTCAAGCTATAAGTACTGCACTTATTTATTGATCTTAATTACATGGTTTAATTTGCTTTTTCCGTGTCTTAATCACGTAATGTTAAACAGCAAAAAAAGTTATTAATTTTTGTTTTATATTTGGTTTTCTAAATTGGGAAACTTGTGGTAGAAGAAATAAACGAGTGTGGGAGTATAGTGCTTAAAAAAAGGTAATGAAATTCAAATAAAAATGACTCATCTAAGTCCCTAACCTTGAATGTAACAGAAGTAAATGAATATTAGTATAATAGCAAAGTCGCATTAATCATTTAAAACTTCAACAAAATTGTTGTTTAATGAATTTAACAGCTTTCTAATTGCTTTGTTCCTATTTTTACTGCAAGAAAATTGTAAGAAATGATGTGAATAGTGTAACGTTATTTTAATGGGGTAATAAGCACCTTTTTATTTTATTTCATACTTCAGTTTGACTTACTACTGCACCTGATCCCATTTTATTGTATATTGTACTTTTTGGACAGCAGGGGTATGTGTTTTTTTTCCTCTTAAATCTAAAAGGGCCCTTCTTTAGAGTCTTCTGAAACACTTACTAAGTTTACATGAACACGCTTTTCTGGAAATTGACGTCCTCATTTATCAAGTGGAAAAGTGGAAACTATAGACCATTTTTTACTTTTCCACTTGATAAATGATGACGTAATTTTCCAGAAAAGCGTGTTCATGTAACTAGAGTAATTGATGTTTTGAGTACCAGTAGTCTATTTTAAATTTTAATATTTTATACATTTGTGGAGTGGTGAGCTGGCATTTTCGCTAACCATTTCCATTTGTTGAAATTTTAAAAAAATGGCAAATGGGTTGTGAAAAAAATTAAATTTATGTGTGCATCACACAAACATTTCCCTTAGTTTAGATTTGATTTTCATTTTCAATGTAACAAAGTTAAAAAATTAAATAGTTTAAAAACATAGAGTAAATTATGTTCGGGAAGAGGGGGGTGATTAGGCGAGGTCGCCATTTTGCCACAGAACCTGTTGTTATCAAGTTGCCATTGCTGGTGGGTGTTTTTATTCTACAAGATTTGTATAAATTTAAATCTAATACTGATTCCCACAGATTTTGCATTGACGTTTTATTAACCTTATGAACACTTATAATTTGCAAAATTGAACAGCTGCCTTCTGGAAGTGGCCTATTGACAAACCCTGAAAGACGTATTCTGGGAATTCCACTTTTTTCTGCACAAACTCCTGTCACAAAGACATCTGTCAAAAAAGAAAAAATACTTATAAGATTTTCTTGCTTGTACACTTGTGACGATCCTTTCTCCGAGGGTGCTGTCAAGTGACAGTGACTTTCAAAGAGAGTGAAAAGTACTTAAAATTTAACAGAGAGAATGGTGTGCCTAAAGCATGTGAAATATACACTAACAAGTATAATGAAAGGGAGACATGATTATCAAATCATAACATTTAATAACATATCACTGGTTAATAACTATAATCAATAATACGATACTAGGTTCCGTCCCTGGCATTCTAAGTGGTTCTATAAGGAATTGGAATCCTTCATTCGACTAACGGTTCACTTTCTTAGTCGTCACAAGGTATGGGCTGACATTGTCATGTGACAATGTTCCCAGACGGATAATAGTCGAGCGTGCGGTGACATCACTGCGCCTCAAACGATACTATATATACCGTACAAGGATCACAGATGAGAAGTGTTTTCTGGACCAAAGTCCGGCACCAAGCATAGCAACATACATTTAGATAAACATCATCACAGCAGGAGGAAGAGTAGCTGATGACTTGAACACTCACCGATGTGTCATCATATCAAGCTGAGAATACTATAATAAACACAGTACATAGGCCTTTGTGCCAGTGGGGACATGGTTACTACGACTTTTACGGTTATTCACAAGCCGGCTCGGTTCTTCAACAGCCAGCTCGGTTCTTTAACAGCCGGCTGCCAAACTGCATGTAAAAGATAGTAATTGTTGTAGTGAAATCACTATACAACAACTTTCTCTAAATAATAATTACTTTTCCAAGTGTTTTTCTATCAAATATGAGAATAAAATATACAATATTATTCTTTATCATAATCCATAATTCACATCCCTATATGAAATATTTACTAGTCAAAACTGTATAATTAATTACTAAAGCCTAGTACACATCGGCTCATTCTGTACACGGAATGACACAGGGAATCGAAATCTGAAAATTCCTTTTTTTGTGGTACATATCAAAAAATTTCCTTGTGAGGAAATATTCCGTAGCCGAAAAAATCATTCTTTCCGCGCATTTGGTGTGCGGGAAACGACCTATTGTTTCCGTGCATGGAATCTTTTCAACTACCCATAATTCATGTGGTTTAAGTGACCGGTTAAAAATAAAGATAACCAGATTACACCTGGTTATCTTTATTTTTAACTGCATGTTTGATTGTTGCGTCAAGTAGGGACGAATCCATATTAGCTGCTGTTGGCGGGATATATGTTCTATCCTGCCAAGAAACAGAAAGGAAAAAACGAAAAGCAAGCCCAACACATTGATTTTTGAATATATCGTCATCATCATCCTCATCCTCATTGCACATTTTCAATGGTAGCCATTTGCAAAAAAATATTTCAGACAGTCGCCATCTGTAATATGATGTCATTAAACAAACCATGTGTTCCACATTATTCCCAGTCTGAATTTTCCGTGTGACATTATCCATTATTTAAAATTCCGTTGATAATTGTCACATGGAAAATTCAGATTGGCTGAATATTTTGAGTTTGAATTGGTATGTGCACTAGGCTTAAGACAGAAATAGACACAATAAATAAATAGTGTTTAAATATGGCGCGACTTAGCAGTCAGCACCATCTATTGACAAAATAATAAGTTGAATACAGGATTTGACCGTCACACACTAAAACTTAATTTTTACCTTCTAGAAACAAATATGGAAGCCTGACACAGACAGCCAACAATTGACGGATATGTTTAGTTCCGAATAAATACGATGGACCAGTAACAAAATCAGGATATAAAGGTTTATTATATTCCCCTATAGTGACCTTCCATTTAGAATCATTATTTCTGATGACTGGCCATTTGTGACCAAGATGTCCATATATTGCTGAATTATCAGATACTTTACTATTGATGAAATCCAGTAAGTTGTAGATATTGATGAATATATCATCATCGGCTTTGAGTATAAATTTTGCATTAGGACAATGGTCTTTAACCCATCTTAACATGAGAATTGTTTTTACACTTAGGTTTCTGTAACTTTCATCAAAATTCACAACTATTAAGTCTTTTGTCTTGTTGGCTTCGAAGATCACTTGAGAGTTAATAGACTCATTATTTGAAAGTCCGGTAAAAAATACAATGGAAGTTCTCGGCAATAGCGTTAAAGGCTTTGTCCAAGTGTTTCTTAAGTTCTGTCTTCTTTGGAAATTGTCTGGTAAGGAAATAATTACAGCAATCAATTGCAGTGAAGGGGACTTGGTACATGTTCCTGATGGGTTGTTTATGTACAGAATTTTTCTTAAGTTAATAGTATTTTTAATTGATGGACTAGGCTGAAGATCAATGACATTCTTTTCAACTATTGTTGCATTGAATTGAATAGGTTGATTATCAATGGTGTTTTTAAATGATGCTTCATTGGATTGAATATCAATAATCTTTTTCACAGACATTGAACTCACTGAACTAGGTTGAATGTTGGTAGCTTCATTGTCTATATATGATTTAAAATGTTTTAACACATTGTAACCAAATTTGTCTGTGTTCCACAATATTGTTAAATAAATCAATCCACTTATCATGACAGTTACTGTTATCCACTTAACTGCATTTAAAAAATTCATGTTTGCATGTATTTTGAATATTTGTCACCAGGAAATAATGTAGTTCATGAATCATTACAAAAGTAGGACAAGCAGCTAGTTTTCGATGCACGACATACGGCAATTTTAAAAGAAAAGGTTTCAAGTTAAGCAGTGCACTCTTGATCTTAATGTGAGAATCCGGCTTTACAATATATTAGTAGGTAATAAATCTTTATTAGTTTTATTTTACTGTTATAATTATTGTGTTTAATTATACAGGATGATTATAATTGAAATACTAAAATTTGTTAATGTGGATGTGGTTATATAGGAAGTTTGGTATGGGCAATTTATTAATGATCTTGGATTTTTGGTCAAAGGTCATCTTTATGATTATTCTCTAACTTGGTAACCATAATAAGATACGAAAAAAGTTTAAAGCATCATTTGTTTAGTCAGGATAGATTAAAGGGTGTACGACATCACAGTTTTTATTGATTCATTGTATCAAGCATTATTAAAAACCCTTAAATAATTTTTTAGAGATTTTTTTAAAAAAATATTAAAGGGTTTAAACCCAAAGCTAAAGTTGTGAAAACGAGCAGACATGAAAAAGTCAGAGATAAAAGCAAGATTAAACCGAGAATGTGTGGCGATTGAGACCAATCGTGATGTAAACCCTATGTATTTAACATGGGGAAAAAATTTCTTCATACATTTTGGTATCACCTGGGATCAATGTGGAGTGAGGTCAGTGCTCTCACTAGGCCACATGTCATTCTTTATGTAGTTATCATTCAGAAAACCAGTTTAACAGTAACTGCACAACTCAAAAAACCAAGATAACAATTAATAACTGCACAATATCATTCAGAAAACCAGGATAACAATAACTGCACAACATTTGGCTTAATGTGTTGAAGGAAAGCCAAGAGGCAGTCATACCAAATTGCTGTGTTTGATGCTACAGCATATGGCCACCAGTCGTCATGTGTCTGTGCACATCATGTTCATGACGTGCCATATGATTGGATGATTGACATGTGTCAATCAGCATCCTCTGTTTTGTGTGTATAAGTTTGTGTTTGTAATAAAGAACTCAGTCATGCTGAGAACCATTATCGAAGCGTGTCTTTCTTCAATCCAACAATCATCATCTTGATATCGATACATATCACAAATCAAGTTGGCTAGTACAGTTTTGGAGACCTGCTAACGTGAGGTTTTCCTCTTTCACACATTGACTTGTATATACTCACTCTCTTATTCTTTCAGTTTAGTTAACAATTCCGTCACCAGTTGGCTATATATTTGATTTTTATTTTCTTCATTTCAATTTCAATGTTATACATTTGTAGGTTTTTTTATTTTACAAGATTCGTACAAATTTAAGTTTGATACTGATTCCCACAGATTTTGCATTGACCTTCCATAAATCCTATGAACACTTATAATTTGCAAAATTGAACATCTGCCTTTTGGAAGTGACATATTAATAAACCCTGAGTGATGTTTTCTGGGAATTTTACTTTTTTCTGCACAAATTCCTGTCACAAAGACATCTATAAAAAAAATTGTCATATAAGATTTGCTTACTTACATACTAAAACTTAATTTTTACCTTCTAGAAACAAATATGGAAGTCTGACACAGATAGCCAACAATTGACCAATATCTTTAGTTCCGACTAAATACGATGGACCGGTGACAAAATCTGGATAGGTAGGTTTATCATATTCCTTTAAAGTGACCATCCATTTAGAATCACTATTCCTGATTGGTGGCCAATTGTGGGCAAATTTACCATATATTGCTGAATTATTGGGTTGTTCACCATTGATGAAATTCAGTAAGTTATAGATATTGATGAACATGTCATCATCGGCTTTAAGTATAAACTTTGCATTAGGACAATGATCTTTAACCCATCTTAACATGAGGAGTGTTTTTACACTTAAGTTTTTATAACTTTCATCAAAATTCATAACTATTAAGTCTTTTGTTTTGTTGGCTTCAATGACTACTTGAGCGTGAACAGACTCACTCTTTGATCGTCCGGTTAAAAATACAACCGAAGTGTTATTAGAGAGTGATAAAGGCTTTGTCCAAGTGTTTCTTAAGTCCTGTCTTCTTTGAAAACTTTCTGGTAAGGAAATAATTACAGCAATTAGGTGTAGCGTCGGGGACTTGGTGCACATCCATAATGGGTTGTTTATGTAGACAATCTGGCTTAAATTGATATTTTTTTCTATTGATGTATCCACTGATTTTGAACTTACTGAACTAGTTGTGATGTTGGTAGGTGCATTGTTTATGTATGATTTAAAATGGTTTAACACATAATTATAATCCAATTTATATGATGCGTTCCACAATACTGTTAAATAAATTAATCCACTTATTAACACTACAGTTACTGCTATCCTCTTAGCTATATTGATGAAATTCATTGTTGAATATAAGATATATTTTGGATCTGGATGTTCAATGAATGCTCATCAGAAAATTATGTAATTCAAGCAGCTGCTGTTAATGTATAATAGAAGACAATTTTAACCAGGTTGGTAGCGAGGCAAAATTCAAGCACTGCTAAACATTACATCGAAAAATGGCACCATGGCAGACCGGACTTTTAGGCTTGTTTAGTGATAAGATAAGATATCAGGTTTTGATAAAGATTGTGCATTGAGTAAACGTTTTGTATCGATTTTTTTTCTGTGGTACAAAAATTATTAATTATAGTATAACCCTCAGATGCCTAC
Source organism: Strigamia maritima (assembly GCA_000239455.1). Taxonomy (NCBI): domain Eukaryota; kingdom Metazoa; phylum Arthropoda; class Chilopoda; order Geophilomorpha; family Linotaeniidae; genus Strigamia; species Strigamia maritima. Next base: position 173,940 of record JH430541.1, on the reverse strand, counting down.
ATTTTGGGTCAACGCAAAGACCTATTAGTGGTGTCAATTGACATGTTTTATATACTTTGAGTTGAAGCGCTTTAGTGCTGTTACCATGGTTACCATGGTTGTACCAACTGCCGCTAGGTGTCACCGATTGTAAAAATCAAGACACTGGGTCAAAATGTGATCATTTGAACAGCATGCAAGGTGTTTAATCATTCATTTATAATAATTGTGTATATTAACTTAATTTTAATTCCAATTAGTGCAATTAATTGCAATTGATATGAAATGTGAACTGAACATGTGCCAATTGCTTTGTTTATTTTCCACGTTGCATATAGGTGGCGTTTATTTTAGAAGCGCTCTCACCAAAGAAAAAAAATGCAGTGAAAACAGCAAATGTTTTAAGCTGAGATTTTAACCCTTGGATGGGCAACCTATGACACAATTGTGTTCAGCTCTTTTCTTGAATAGGAAAATTTTTTTTTGGCTTATCTTATGAAGCTGAAATTTTCTGACTTTGTTCAAGTACTAATAAACTTTATATAAAAAAAAATTGAAGTATTTGCTTTAATATTTATTGAAATAATTGATCGGCAAATTTTAGCCCTTTAAAACTCCCGCAGAAAAAAAAGCCGGCTTCACTGCATATTAGCTAAAGCGCTTCTGTTTAGGGGTTACTAGCAGACGATCACATTGAAAAAAAATTGTGAAGCAGGAAAGCCAAGTTAAGATGAAAATCCATGCGCATGTGCAGTGGCTGGTTTTGGAAAAAACTAGCGCCATCAGCGGCAGTTTTTTTAATCAAATGCAACAGCACTTTAACTACTTGACCTGAAATATGAACATGTGTCTATGGGTTATCCACTGATGTTATTTTTAAAGCTTGCCTATCCAAGGGTTAAGGCGTTATAAATTAATAAATTATACGTACTGTCTATTTCCCCGAACGGCTCGTAGCTATAATTTCTATTTCTAGTCCACTTTACGTAGTAAGGTGAGGTCCGCAGGCGTTAGGCTAAGTCATGAGAATGGTGAACTGGAATTTGAAATTCGTTCGGGGAAATAGCCTTGACGTAAATTATAATTATAGAAATGTTTAGGTTTTTTTAACTTGCAATATTGTGTGTTATTTTCTTCCATAGTATTTTCACTATATTATGGACACTGTAATAACTGATTAAATACCATATTTGTTCTTGAAATATCGCCATCATTGAAAAATAATTGTTAATTGATGATGTTTCTACAGCAAGTCCAGCAGTCATTTTAGTAAGAAATTTATCTAATTAAAACAAAAAAACTTATAGTATAGATAAATCCAATACGTCATGATAGATTTCATGACAAACTAACAAATCCAAAATACCATTAGTTTCATGCAAACAAATATGAAAGATGGTTACACAAAGTGGATACAATGCCTTTCTGGATGCTCATCTTTGGTTACATCAACCATTTGGAGAAATACCATAGAAAAACTGGTGGTTCGGATCATGATTTTTGACAAAATCCATACATTTCATCATCTTATTTCAGAACAAACTGAAATTCAATATTGTTCTTGATAATAACAAGTTGTCTACAACAATGACTATACAGATGAGTTGCAATCTTCTGAAGTAAATAGACATCCTGTGTAATATTTTTCTTTATTTTGGCCTATACGGCATAAATATATGGATTGCCAATCAAAAATCAGCATTAGACACAATTTAAAAGTATGCATTGTATACACCTATACTATATTTTTTTCTATACACAATATTTTCAGTTGGAATCGATAAGATAAGTTGTGATTAGATTATTGATTGACGTCACCACAATAATAGATGAAATAATTGTTTGCTCACTGATTGCGTAACTGTATAATTATTGTTAAAAGGTTGCTAGAGCAAAACACGTTTGATATACCCACACATACTTGGCTTTTGATGCTTTTTTTCTGCAAGTATATAATAATGTTTTTCTCATATAATTATTAGTTTTTTTTATATGATACAGTGCAGTAAAGAAATATGGAAAGAAAGAATTTTATTTCTAAAGTGAAATGTACCTATCTATTACAAAATCTGCACTATTGCAATATGCATTATTTTATAATATTATTATTATCTTGATGAAGGATTCTTTGACAGTTATCTGCTGTGTGTATTGATTTAAACAAAGATTATTTCTTGAATATGGTAATTTGTAATATAGCCCCTAAGACTGATGTTAAGTCTTTTTTTTGTTCTGGTTATTACAATTTCTAAACAAATAACTCCAGACAGAGTCAAAATTATGCTAGGAATACGATTTAATGACCGGGCTATATTTTTCATACATTTTTATCCTCAACAACAAATGTTATCCTTTGTCAGAATCATCTGGTGGGATGATTCTAATAAAGATAACTGGTATTGTTAAATTGTTTTATTTACAAGTTCAACTCTTTGTTTTGTAAATGAATTTAAGAGTTGGAATTTGATGTTATTGTATATAAAGAAAAACACACCTGCATGCAGGATAGATTGTGTATACCTACTATATACCCAAACACATGAGTGGAACTCATAGTTGGGTAAGCAGGATTGCAGTTTAGTTATGTCAGTAATTATCAGTATTTACGAACTTTATGACAATGCATGGGAAATAAGAGGTATTTATGAGAACAACAGGTTTATTAGTAGGAAATTAGTTTATTTTTAATTAGTTTATTAATGTTTTTTTGTTTGTTTTATAGATAAACGAGTGGATAATTTTTTTTATTAAGCAGTCCATTTCCTACCATATTTCTAGGCTTTACATACGTAATATTGGCAGTATTCGTTGGGCCATGGTTTATGAAAAACAGGGAACCATTTCACTTTAAAAAAATTCTTATTGTTTATAATTTTTGGATGATTGGTGTAAATGCTTTTCTGACTTACCATGTGAGTCAAACTTTTGGGGTTCAAGAATGCAGTACATTTTGGCCGAATTATAGCAGGGTTGACCAAAATACTACAACAAATTACAAAATACAAAATACTCGAATGATTCGAAATACAAAATACTCGAATGATTCGAAATACAAAATACTCGAATGATTCGAAATACAAAATACTCGAATGATTCGAAATACAAAATACTCGAATGATTCGAAATACAAAATACTCGAATGATTCGAAATACAAAATACTCGAATGATTCGAAATACAAAATACTCGAATGATTCGAAATACAAAATACTCGAATGATTCGAAATACAAAATACTCGAATGATTCGAAATACAAAATACTCGAATGATTCGAAATACAAATACTCGAATGATTCGAAATACAAAATACTCGAATGATTCGAAATACAAAATACTCGAATGATTCGAAATACAAAATACTCGAATGATTCGAAATACAAAATACTCGAATGATTCGAAATACAAAATACTCGAATGATTCGAAATACAAAATACTCGAATGATTCGAAATACAATCGAATGATTCGAAATACAAAATCTCGAATGATTCGAAATACAAAATACTCGAATGATTCGAAATACAAAATACTCGAATGATTCGAAATACAAAATACTCGAATGATTCAAAATACAATTTGTATTTTCATATACTTTATTTACACCTGAGTTCCAAAAATATAAAATACAAGTTTTGTTATTTCCAACCTAAAAATTAGAATACAAATTACAAAATACAGATAGTTTTTATTTCCAAAACTACAAATTATGTAGTTTGTAGTTTGGAAAATACAAAATATTTGTATTTGAAATAAGTATTTGAAATATAATTGTATTTTGAAATTGAGTATTTTGTATGTTAAATATGTATTTGTATGTTAAATATGTATTTGTATGTTAAATATGTATTTGTATGTTAAATATGTATTTGTATGTTAAATATGTATTTGTATGTTAAATATGTATTTGTATGTTAAATATGTATTTGTATGTTAAATATGTATTTGTATGTTAAATATGTATTTGTATGTTAAATATGTATTTGTATGTTAAATATGTATTTGTATGTTAAATATGTATTTGTATGTTAAAATATGTATTTTGTATGTTAAAATATGTATTTTGTATGTTAAAATATGTATTTTGTATGTTAAAATATGTATTTTGTATGTTAAAATAAGTATTTTGTATTTTCAAAAGTACTTGCAATATATTGTTAGCAATAAGGATAAAATACAATTGTATTTGCTATTGCTCTTCAGTTTGCCCAAAATACAAAATAAAAAATACAAAATGTATTTTGAAATACTTATTTAACTACACATTGCATTTTAAAATACATGTATTTTGGTCAATCTAAACTTTACTTTAACATCATTACCGTGATCTTTAAGATCCATGTAAATTGTTTATGCTTTGTTTGCACGGCCAGGCATATTATTTTCGAGATATTCAGGTTTTAAGAAAATTCATCCAAGTTCACTTTGAGTTAATTATATAATTGTTTTAAAGGGGTTGAAATTTGGATGGAATGGAAAATATAAGTTAATCTGTGAACCTGTGGATACTTCCACTAGTGCTGATGCCATATGGGTATGTACCAGATATAGAGAGAGCATTGAACCAAATTATGTAAATGTCAATATTTGTCTTTTCTTTTTCCAATGGAGACCACGAAAGTAGTTTATATGTATTATATCACCAGATTCTTGGACTGGTTTGACACTGTAAAAAAATTACATCGTACAATATACCGTATATACTCGTGTATAAGTCGACCCTGACTTAAAACGGGTCAAAAACCATTGAAAGTCGACCCTGACTTAAAACGGGTCAAAAACCATTGAAAGTCGACCCTGACTTAAAACGGGTCAAAAAACCATTGAAAGTCGACCCCCTAAATTTTATTTTTTATTTTATTTGGTTCGATTTATACGCGGATCAATAGCCATTTTAAGTTTTAAAAAAAAATAAAATAAAAAAAAAAGTAAAAAAAAATAAAATCGCCAAGGCTATTTCCCCCGAACGAATTTCAAATTCCAGTTCTCTTTTCTTATGACTTAGCCTAACGCCTGCGGCGGGCTGACCTCACCTTACTAGGTAAAGTGGACTGGAAATGCTACGAGCCATTCGGGGAAATAGACAGTACGAAATAAAATATAAGATTTGGTCCAAAACTCCTCGACTTATACGCGACTATATATGGTATATACCATACATAGACTAACACATTAATATTTAGGTTTTTTTGTACTACGTAAAAAGTACGATAAAGTGAGTGTACTTCATCTCTACCATCACAGTATAATGCCATTTAACAGTTGGATCTGTGTTAGATTTTTACCTGGTAAAAATAAAACAATACTAATTTTTTTAATTTATGCAAATTTTTGTTTTATCTAGGAGGTCATCTTACAGGATATGGAGTTATAAACTCTTTTATCCACGTTATAATGTATACTTACTACGGCATTGCATCATTAGGGCCCAAATGGCAAAAATATTTGTGGTGGAAAAAATATTTCACAACAATGCAAATGGTATTAAGCATTTAGAATCTCAGCTGGGACATATCATTTTATATATTTTATTTTTGCAGGTTCAATTTATTATTGGTTTAAGTCACTGTTCCTTGATATTCTTTTATGACTGCAAAATTCCAAAAGCCATTGCATGGAATTTGATGTTTCACTCTGTTATATTCTTATTATTATTCAAGAATTTTTACAATCAACAGTTCAAGAAACGAAGAGTTGTTGAAAGTGTCTCCAGAACTCATGCTGACTAAGCCAGTCTTGAACTTTTATAAACTCAACAATTTGTGCACAAAACTGAAAAGTGAACTTTTTTGCATTGTACTGAAAGTATATATTGTGGTATCCTATTTTAATCTTCCAGTCGAGCCGAGTTGTAAAAACATTGTTTCGTACCCAAAAAAATGTGTGCAACAATACAATAACCCAAATGTAAATAATTTTTTAAAATATTTTACAAGCGTTTTCGTTTGTTAACAATGGCATGCACATTTTTGGACTCCAAAGCAATGATTTTTCGACTCAGCTCAACTAGAGGATTAAAGTAAGATACTACAATACACACTTTGGGTACAATGCATAGGTCATTAACCAATGGGAGTTTCGTGCACGAATTATTAAATAGAGTTTAGTGGTGTTTATTTCTTTCGAAAACTTGCAATTGATTTAAAATTATTTTATTTATTACCAGAATGGTCAATTAATTAGTAGATGCTTGTAGGTAATTGTCATATAGGAGAAGGCCCTGCACCAAGGCTGCAGGTTGGGAGAGGTTAATTGTGGAAATAAAAATTAAATATTTCAACCAGTATATTGAGTTTGCTCAAATTTTAGCCACTGGTATTTGCAATATATTAATTTCGGACTGTGGGCCACTGCCCACTACATCGCTTCCTCATGTTTGAAAAAAATTAAGACTAATTCACTAATATATTTTATTTAATTTTGTTATTCCTAGATGGCGCCACCGAACTCCAACGTTTCTTCCATCATGTGATGTTGCACACTAACGCCACTAGCGGCTTTCACGCGAAACAACAACAACATCGACCCGGTAGATCGCTTCGCATTTCAAGCCACACATCGAGTTGGTGTTTGCTACGGTCGGGCAGTGCACGCTGTGATGAATTTGATTATCGTGCCATGAATTTGTCAATGATAATTCAGTGAACTAGGGACGGTAATTTTACCTTATGATGGCGTAGACTCGTGTGAAATGATGCGGTGGAGCTTGTTGGGGTCCGGTGTTGTTTCCCGGTTACTCGCTATTTTGATCGTCACACAACTGCCCCATGTGAACGGTGAGTAAAAAAATCACATTTTTCAATTAATAGTTACCCGATTGTGATATTTTTATGTGTGTATATGAAATTATCGATTTAATAGTGAATTTAATTCATGTTTACATTGTATTTATATCGTATTTGAACTTTGATCGAGTTGGGTCGATTTTTAGACACGCTTGATCAAGATGTTGCGATTAGTTTTTATTTTTTTGGAAAAATTTGTTAAGAATTACTGTTACTTAGTGACGCCAAGATCAATATGAGTAATGATTGCAGATTACTAGTTTTTTTTTTTTTTTTTTTTTTGTTGAATATAAAATAAGATGAATTTTGAATTTATAGATCGGTTCATAGATCGGTTCAAATCGGTTGTGTTTAATGTATTTTTCTAATGATGTACATGATGATTTGTGACGTAGATGCAATTGGATCAAGATATGATTGTTTTAGTATTACTTATTCACGATTTATTAGTGACGTCAGCATCGATCGGGTTTGTGATTGATGAGGCACATAAGGTATCATCATTTTCATTAATTTTTTTCTTTCTTCTAGAGTGAAATTGCAAATGGCGTGGTAATTTATAACTGCTTATGTATTTTGTTTGACATTTCTATTTAGTGGATTTCTAGCGGGATAAAAGTTGGCACAATTAAAGTGGAATGCGTTTTGCTTTATCTTGTCTTTGCTTTTATCGATCAAAGTCGCCGTCCATTTATTTGAGCTTAGATAAAGAAGCCATTTTTCTAATCAAATTAAGGCAACACAATACTCTGAGCTTTCAAGTCGTTAGCTTCGTCATTATTTTTTTCTTCTCTCGTTTCTAGTACTTTTAAGTTTAGGGCAAACTTAAACTTTAAATAATGTCTGTAAACGGAACGGCAGACAAAACAAGTTTTTAAGTAGTTTTAACAGTTTTTAATGTAAAAAAAGAAAAAAAAAGTTTAGTCCCATAATAAATACTTTCAGACAAAGGCCCAAAATGAAATAATGAAAAATTAAATAAAAAACAATTCCGATGTCTTAATTAGATCAAAATTACATTTATGAGGTGTGTTTTATCAATGAACTTTTTAGACATAAGTACTTAAATATGAATACTTACGGTCGGTGCTTTATGCTAGATTCCCACTTGGCAGAAACTCAGACAGAAAATTTTCTGCTGTGCAGAAAAGTATGTTTTTCTGTCGTTGGTTCCCACATGTGGATTGAAAAATGGGCAAAAAAGTGCAGAAAAGTAGAATTTAAAAATGGATGCCAGCTAAGGAAGGCAATTTGTAAACACTGCTGCTTTCTACACCCAAAATTTTCTGCAGTAGAAAATTTTCTGTCAGAATTTCTGCCAAGTGGGAATCAAGCATTAAAGTTTCGGCTGAAACTTGAAATCTGTTGACTTGGAGATTTAGCCCAGTTTGTCGAATTCCATTTTGTGGACACCAATTTGTCTAAAATTGATTTTTAACCACTACTCATCACACTTGCAAACGTCTGCTTGTTGCACCATGTTGCACCACGAAGGGACTGATCAGCGGTACCTAAAAACCTAAAATAATTAGTCCTAACGCTTGCAGTAAGCTAACCTAACTTTAAGTGGTTTAAATATGCACTCAAACTATCTGTGGGCAAATTAGCGCAAAAAATTGAAAAAGTGACAATTTGTTGTCCAATTGGTGTTAGTTTAAAAGAGGAAAAATTTGTTGGCAAATAGGCTCTAAATGGCCTATTCGGCAAACTCCGTTCGGCAAACTGGGGTATTACCCACTCAAATGGTCGAAAGTTCATTTTACGGGGTTATGCTTAGTTCCCACTTGGCAGAAATTCCGGCAGAAAATTTTGAGTGCAGAAAAGTATGTGGACTGAAAAGTGGGCAAAAAAATGCAGAAAAGTAGAATTTAAAAATGGGTGCCAGCTAAGGAAGCCAATTTATAAACACTGCTGCTTTCTACAATCAAAATTTTCTGCAGCAGAAAATTTTCTGCCGGAGTTTCTGCCAAGTGGGAACTAAGCATTACTCTGCTGACTACCGTCTTCCCCCAACATAACGCTATGGCGTTTTAATGTAGGAAATGAGTAGTATGATTATTTTTTCATTTATTTAAACCATTTTGGTTATAAAATAAAAAGAAATAATAAAAAATTTATTTGTTGCATTTTACTTTTTTTTTTATTTTTTTAATTTTTAATTTACTTTTTTTTTTCTTTCTTTTTTTGTGTTACTGTATTTATTCGAATACAACAACATTTTGAATATCTTATTCGAATAATACGCCATGGTGGATTATTTGAAATGCTTTTGTATTCAAATTTTCAATATAATGATTGAAAAATTCAATTTAAAAATTATTTTCGAATACAACGCCTTGGGTTTATGTTTGAGGGGGGGGGGGGAAGACGGTAGATTAAAGTAATGACGCGTATTGATTATAGATGTTTTGTTATTTACATTTATTTATACAATTACATACCACACACACCAAAAATATACATCTTTGGTAAATTTATGTTACTAAAATAGAAATCTTACTTTGAAAAGTAAGATACTAGTATCTCTAACTATAAAATCCAAGATGGCTGTAAATGGTGAATAAATGGGAGGAAAATGTAAGGAGTGTTGAGATTATTTGTAATTTAGCGAATTTCTAATTTAATTAACTCAAGTGGAGCTCAATTTTAATTTGTATTTTTTTCTGCTATGGTAATTAAGTTTCACTAATTAAATGAGATGTGAAACTTGGATTTTTTATTTATATTATTAGATTTTAAAAAAATAGAATGATTTTTTATCTTAAATTTGTCATTTGGAATGGTAAATAATCATTCAAAAGATTAGATTTTATAACATGATGTGGATGTTTGTGTTAATTGATGTTTTTGATATCAAGAAAAAAATAAATTATTGAATAGTGTCACTAATTAGCGAACTACTTGCACATGTGTGCCACCAACTTTCTAATGGGTTGACATTTTATTGAATCTTGTCCTCATCTTATTCTGCGGATTAAAGAGGAGAGACGTGGCTTGTGACCACGAGTCCACGAGTAACACTATCGGCTGATAGAAGGATCTGTTTCTATGGTAAAACTTGCTATTTCTAAGTGGGCTTTCTGTGGTTACTAAAGTTTTCGGTGTAAATGCAAGCTTGAATCGTTAAAAAGTCGTCTGGTGGAACGATACTATCCTATAAATCACAGAATCTTGAGCTAAAATTTTTTTACTTCTACATTGGATAATTTCTGATAACTGATCTGTACAACTCTCCAGTTGTCGTCGAATGGAAGAGAGAGAGAGAGAAAGAATAGGGTTTACCGGGGTAAGTGGCAACTATGGCCATTAACTGACAAAAAGGAATCTGACACACATTAAAACTGACTAATTAAAATTTACATACAAGTTGTCATGGAAACAAATTCTCATATTGGTTCTTAATTTCTATGACAGAGGGAGATAGATACCGATTATTAAACAGTAATTATTTCATTTAGAAGTAAACATTTTTAGCTCAAGCTTCTGTGAACGTCAGCTTATGGAATCGTGGCACGTTACAAATCTACAATGGCGTTAGCAGTAGGGCAGAGGTGGATTTGTAAGTTCGTGCAGTGCGCGCAAGAGTGGGGCTTCCATGTGCTAGATTTCGAAAATTAAAAAAAAAATGTGATTGGAAGTTGGTCTGCTGGGGCCATATTTCAATCACAGGTGGATTTATACGCAAGTGTTAAGGAGGAAAGCACTATTTAAAAATTAAAATGGCGGTAGCGCCAAAATAGTGGCATATTTAATGTGGCGGTAGCACATTACTTTTAACCGGGTAGCACTCCAACCCTGTTTCTTATTCTTTGTTGTAGTACTTTATTGTGTGAACCCACCCTAAAAGTTGACTCTACAAGCGCATTTAGATCAGGTTGGTTTCGAAAAAGAAGTTCACACTTGTTAGAAAGAATGGTTGTAGACAAAACAATGCTTCTTGGCCTTCCATTCATTCGGAAGGCTCATTCGACTTTTTGGAAGCTATTTTTTCGACAAGTGTGAATTGCTTCCAAAGAGCTATATATATTAAAAATGTCTTCTGCTAAGTCCATAAATGGTTACGTTCTGTCAGTAATTTTTAGTTATTATTTGGAAGTCTATATACAGTGAACGCTCTATAGACGGGACACTGTCGGGTCCGGAAAAAAGCATCCTGTCTACAGTGTCCGGACTTGTGGGTGTCGTCTTGTATGATTAAAACGATTTGGGTCCAGGAATATGTGTCCCGTCTACAGTATGTCCCATCTAGAGAGTGTTCACTGTAGTACCTAATGGAGTGTAACAGTAGGCCTAGTGGTTAGAGCACTGCTCGGGTACTGGGTTTAATTCCCAAAATATGCGAACGAGTTTTTTCATAGTTTTCTTGCCTGTTGTCCATGGGTTTTCTTCAGGTACTCTGGTTTATCCCATTAACTAACAAGACTCGGACTATATTAGGGATTTGCTGTGGAAAAAGTAAGTTGGGATAGCTATTGTTTTCATAAGTAAATGAGCAATCGGCTTTTATCGCCAGTTGCAGCGAGTTTATTTTCAAGACATTAAGTTTCGTTGCAACGAGTTTCGACGGAGCCTAGCTTAGCTCATTTTCAAACGGCTTGAGATGCAAAGTATCTTTGCATGTTCTAGTGGCTTGTTTAATAAGCAATACGCAAAGGAAAATTGGAAGCGACAGCTCATACGTAAAAAGATTAGACTGAGATTTTTGGATCCATTTTAACCGATCAGCGAAGTGGTAAGCACCAAAACCCTGTTATAGTATGTGGTGGAAGGGAATGATATCTTGCATTGTACGAACATTGATGGAGAATTTTGGTATTTTAATTTTGAATAAAATGGCAGCAAATGATTAGAGTTTCCTTTAAATGGCCAATTTGAATTTTATCTTTTAACCCAAATGCCATTTTGCTTATGTAAATGAATGTGAATGCAAAATTGCTAAGAAATTTCATGTACTTTGAATGCTGATTTTTAATTAAAACTTCTTAGGATCAAATTTATGTGAGAAAAATTTATTCTTTTTTTTTTTTTTTTTTTTTTTTTTTTAATTATTAAGAAACAAAAAAAGTATTTTTACTTTGAATGTTCAATTAAAACTTATAAAATGAATAAATTCTTAAAATTGAAAAAGTGAAAAAAAACATGATTAATTTTAAGCCCGGAGAAGCATTTTAGTGTATTTTCACATTTGTGCAAGAAGTCAGCTTCTTGTCATCTTTTTTATGGGGTGTTAAGGAATTGAGTAAATAGGAGATAGCGAGAGAATATGGACAAGTCGATATAAGGATCAAATAAAAGGGAGAGAAAAAATTTAGGATTTTTTTTATCTTTTTAATATATATAAATATATCAAGAAGAAAAAACAGTTTTATTTCGATATGACATTTTGACAAGTCCTAAAGATGAAAGTATGTAAGCTGTCATATTGAAAAGAGATGTGTCAGTTGATTATTTTAAATTTTGATGGCTCAGCTATGGCTCAGCTATGGAAATGAAAATTCAAAGTGGATAGTTGAAGTTATAGAATTAATTTCTGATATGAAGGTATCAGGAGGTCAAACAAATGCCAAATTAGGCACATTCTTGAGAATATGTCTTCTGATGCTTAGTTCACACTGAACATGACGTAACGTAACGTAATTTTCAAAAATTTAACGTAACTTAAGGAAAGTAACATATGATTCTGTTCACTACGTTTGTAGACAGTAAATGTAAAATCGACCAATCAGGCAATTTCTCGTTTTATCCCATTTGTAATAGGACATTGGTTGCCATAATTTCTTAAGTTACGTTACTTCTTACTTCAAAATCGATTTTGAAGTAGGAAGTAACGTAACTTAAGAAAATACACCAACCAATGTCTCATTAGAAACGAGATGAAATGAGAAATTGCGTGATTGGTCGGTTTACATTTATTGTCTACAAACAGAGTGAACAAAATAACATGTTACTTTCCTTAAGTTACGTCATGTTCAGTGTGAACTAAGCATTAGAAGTACTTGAAATTGTGAGAACGAGCACACGACAATTTGAAAAAGTGAGAGATAAACCAAGACCAAATCGAGAATTTGCGCGATTGTTACCAGTTGTGACGTAAACCCTATGTGTTTAACATGCGGAAAATCAATTGTGCCGTCAGAAACAGCACCATGCCAGTAGTGGCAAACAATGTCCTTCACCAAGCTCAAATAAGCTGTTTGGGATGCAAAATGATCGTATAAATGTATTCGGGAACTTTAAAAAATAAATAAAAGTCATTTCGGCCATTTTAAGGGACAGTGAACATTATTCAGTAATAAAATTTTGATGATGTAAGCTCTTTAAAAAGACAGCATACCGGAAGTTAACATTTGTTTTAAACAGCTCATCACAGGCTGGCAATATCTAAAAAATAATGGATAACCGAATGGGAACATTATACATTTTTTGGCACGTATATAAATATAGTTTTGTGACATTTTTTTATTACCCTGGAACCTAGAGTGACTATATAATTTAATTTCATTAGCAAGCAGCAGGTGGTGTTGCAAAATTTGCTTGTTGATCCTGTTATTGAAGCTTTATGAGATAAGTAACTTGTTTTGATGTGAGGTGAGGCAATGAAAAGAAATATTAAAATTTTATATTTTGAAACATTTTAGTTTGAAACATGGTTTTCTAAAGCAGGTGTGTTTTTATTTGTTTAATTGAATGTTACCTATCCCCTGTGTGCCTTGGTTTTGATGTTTACACAAGCGAATCTGTACATCATAAACATAAAATAAAATCCATCATGGTGGTGAAGATTTAATTTTGAAGCGTTCATTGAATGTAATAACACACCGAGTCAAATGGGTAATAAACTCATCACTTTGTGTCTGTTGTCACTAGGCAAATTTGACTGGATTTTATGTTGTTTCATTAAAATTCTAATGGGCAAACTAACTTCTCACTTGAGGAGAAGCATGTATAGGGAGGTTCCACCAAAAGAGAGCGAGGAAAAAACACTAAAACAAGAGGGAGAAAAATCAATATCAGGATGCCATGATTTGGGAAAAGTAAATTTCTGATGATATCAACTAATTTATTTAGCAATAAATGAAGTGTTTTTAATTAGCCAAACACTTGTGATTTCTGGCAACCATATTGATTATGATGACTTAGATTATTTTCTGGTAATTGGAGCAGAAAATGTTTGTGGTTACATCACCACATGGATATAATGTGATTTTTAATTGGTTTTCTGTTTGATTGTACTGGTTATTTTGTTGATTTTTTTCATTGTTTGATGTGCAGTTGGTTGAGTTGAGTTTGGAAATAAGTGTGATGTTGAAGTAAATAGGATTAAAATTGGGAATGGAAAGTGTGAAGTTGGAGAGGGTTCTAAGTGCTAATTTATTGATTTAGTATTAGTTAGACCACTTAATTGAAGTAATTAGTCAATTAAGAGTTAAATTGAGAGGGTAATTGAAGATTGAAAAAACTGAGAACCACAAAACACCTGCAGCTGTTGTTGTTGATGAGTGGGGAATTGATGAAAGGATAGAGGATGATTGAAGTGGATGTTTAATGTCTTTAATTTCTTTAATTATTAATTATGTAATAATTACTGTTAATACCATTATGGGTTAGTTCACATTGAACGTAACGTAACTTACAAAAATTTAACGTAACTTAAGGAAAGTAACGTATGCTTTTGTTCACATTGTTTGTAGGCAGTAAATGTAAACGTAATTTCTCATTCTGTCTCGATTTTCATGGGAGAAGCAGCTGTCTTCTCATTGGTTACCGTAATTTCTTAAGTTATGTTACTTCTTACTTCAAAATCAATTTTGAAGTAGGAACTTAAGTTTATGTCTGTGATTTCAAACCCACAATGCATTGCACGGCCATCTTTCTTTAATGCAAAAACACTTCCTAAAAAGCAAGAAAAGTAATAAAAGTTACTTAGTACTGGATTGTCTGCAGAGCCATAGTGCAGTTGTGGTCAGTGTCGGTACTGTACTGCGGTAAATCGTTAATTTTAAATAATGAATGCAGTTATAATTATGAATGCACCGGATATCCAGATCCGGCTTCGGTGTCCAGTAATCCGGCTGAAAATAAAAATATTCGGTATTCGGATATTTGGAAATTTCAATGTTCTGGTTCCGAATATCCGGTTTGGAATTGTTCAAAATTTTGACCGAATTGGCGAATTTCGCATAATTTTTGTCTTTTAGGAAAAAAAATCTTTTTTTAATTTTTTTTTTAACAAAAATTAGGCAAAATTCGGTATTTGGTTGAAATTTAATATTTGGTCGAAATTTAGTTGTATACAAATAATAATATTATAAATAAAGTGTCTTTTAATAATAATTTTATTATTTTATAATTTATTTTAATTTTTTTAAATTTTTTAAAATTTGGTTTTGAGATCCTGTGTAAATCCGGTGTTTGGGATTTTCAGATGAAATAATCCGGTATTCGACGGGTATTCGGAATTTAAATAAATTCAAAATTCGGTAAAATTCGGCATCCGGAATCCGGTGATTTTTGGAACCGGTGCATCCCTAGTTATAGTGTTTCTAGTGATCGGACAGTTTTCTTCTTTTTTTTTGTTTGTTGGTGCCGTTTTTTAGCCTGGGCGGCTTTTAGACCAGACACGTACAGTTTCAAGTGACCTCACGAAGTTTCCGCCCACACAAAGCTACTGGAAAAAAAAATCATTTCATCCCGATACTTCTATTGGTTTGTTGTGCAGAATGTATGCAGATAGTGGATTTTAGATTACACGGTTGGGTTTTAATAGTAAAATCTATCATAAAATATTTATCACAAATATGTTTCAGTCACGAATATTTATCGCTGTTACATCAAATGCAAGCGGGGGAGAAATCAATACTTGTTTTATTCATGTCGTTTATATACTACTTTAGTTTTTTTTTACTTTCTGTCATTTTTTTGTAACAAAGCCATCAATTAGTATAGAAACACATAAAACTTACACTTCTTTTATTAAAGTCACAACAAATGCGCATGCGCAAATTTACTTTTTGGTTTTTAGCATTTGATCATGTGATACAATGTTCTGAAATGGGTGCATAATAAAAATTGTTATTTTTCTTTAACATTGGACAACTCCCCACTGCATCCATTGATTAAGTACAGCGGTACTTAAAAATGAATAGCAAGAATAAAAAAAATAAAAAAACATAATGGGAAAGGTGGAGTGAGAGAGGTTTTGATAAAGTGAACAACATGCATGACTTGATGTATTAAATCAGGCCTGTATGTGTATCGCGACTTGTAGATGATAGTAGATTACAATTCCCCAACGCACCCTCCTTCCCAGGGCCTTAAAATAAATTGGTTTAATGAAATTCAACATTTTAGGTGTAATTTTAGTCTGCAAACTGTAAGTGTGAATCCAGCTTTACTTTATTATGGTTGATAGCAAAGTGAAATAGAAATAGGGAGAAATGGATGCACGAAAGACGTAGACACAGGTTTTGCATGGCTTTAAATAAATATGGTTTAGATATATATGAAAACTCATTTCGGCTTTGCTGAAGATGGTTTCGTATAATAAGTTCAGATGAAGCTGTAATTTCTGGAAGAGAAAAAAAAATGGAAAAACGGGGAAAAATGGAGATTATGCTGTCCAGCTTCGGAATAGCGAATTTGCAGTGGCGCGTTATGCAATTTTGGGTTCAAATAGCGGTATAGAATTTGGATGATGTCTTCAGAGCCTGTATGAAAGGGATTTTTTTTGTTTTTCTAATTTGTTATTGCAATTTTTGAAATGTCATAGTTGAATAGGGCTGTTTTTGTACAATGGTTGTTTTTGGGCAGTTTTTTAGATACAAAAATGCACTTTTTTAGACACAAAAATGCAGTTAAACACAAAAATAGCAGTTTTTAGTACACAAAAAATAGCAGTTTTTAGTACACAAAAATAGCAGTTTTTAGACACAAAAATGCAGTTTTTAGACACAAAAATGCAGTTTTTAGACACAAAAATGCAGTTTTTAGACACAAAAATGCAGTTTTTAGACACAAAAATGCAGTTTTTAGACACAAAAATGCAGTTTTTAGACACAAAAATGCAGTTTTTTAGACACAAAAATGCAGTTTTTTAGACACAAAAATGCAGTTTTTAGACACAAAATACAGTTTTTAGACACAAAAATGCAGTTTTTATGATTTTATGATAAAATTTATGGTTTGCTACAATTATTTGTTACAGTAATTGGGAAAATAAATGTTGTTTTACGTCTTTACATCGATACTTCTCCTACATATCTCATTGTGGGTAAACATAGGAAACCAATACCCAACTCTTGAGTAGACTGTCAACAAATCAATACCAACATTCTAGTACATATAATAGATAGACAAACATTTGATGATTACATCTGAGTTATATTCTTGTTAATTGTCCATGAAATTGAACCCATAAATTATTTTTACTCACAAATTTCTATTTAAACAGAACCTCCACCTCCATAAACATAGCACGGCAGTTCTATCCCACCTTTGCCGCCCGGGAGCAACCTTCAGCGGCAAACGCGCAATCAGATTTCCCTAGGAAATTTTTTTTTTGTAAAAATGAAAAAAAAATTATTTTCTTTTTAATGAAAATAATTATTCATAAAAATGGAGAATTTAATATTTATAATGAAAATGTTTTAATTTTTGTTACTCAAGTTGGATATTTAATGGATTTTTGAAATTCAATTTCGTAAAACATAAAACATTTCCTAATTAAGATAGCATTTTTGATTTGATGACTTAAACAGCTATCAAAACAGAAAAGTTTTTATAATAAAAAAATTTAAATAAAAAATTCCTTTTAACCAGAGAGAAAGAATTAAAATAGAAACCAATTAGGAGACTAATTTCTCGTCTGGCTTGACAGCAGCACCACTTTTAATTGCACTCTCATCACCCACAATCCATTTCTGACTTTTTCTTTGTGCAAATGCTTCATGATGTGGCAAACAGAAGCAGAAAGAAAAAACTTAAAGAGAAAAAATGATGTGGTGGTGTTGGGGAGAGGGATTTGGTAGTTTAGTCAGATTTGGGAATGAAATAAAATGAGGGAAAGTGAAAGAAACTTAATTTGTTTGCTAATAATGAAGTTGAAGTGGAATTGAACAATTTTCTTTGCTTGAAAAGGGGATTTAATTGGCTTGTTGTGGAATAAAATTATTGTAAATTAATAGACTTGGGCTTGTATGAATTAGTGTTTGGAGTAATTTTTATGTAAATCCAGTATTGTGAGCTTGCAAGTTAATGGAGCTCAAGTGTGGTTCTGTGGACATGCACTGCTGTGGCAAATGATTTCAATTGGAATGGGCAATTTATTGTAGGAAATGTGCTATTGATATTTAATTTCAGTCTGGTTTCACTTGGCTTTGATAATGTGATGTGGATAATGGATTTTAGTTAAATTATCAGTGCGTCTGAAGGCAACTTGATGATAACAATAGAATTTCAAACTTAAAGAATGCAGAATTGTTACGAAATGAAGAAAAAAGTTCTAAAAATTTAACGTTTTTGTGCCGCATAAAACTGACAAGGGCAACACATGTACACGTAGAAAATTGTGCCAACTTTGAATAAATGTCATGAATTTTGGCTCCTCGTATAGAACAAAATGTTTACCATGTTGTTTAATAACATTTGATAAGTTAATGGTTTAATTTTTATTGAAATCTGAAATAGCTTGTACATGTGTTGCCCTTGTGAGTCTAACCAGGGTGGCGGATAATTCGGATTATCCAGCATGCCGGATAAAGTGAGTATTACTTTTTACGGCACTGATTCGAATTTTACGGCCAGGAAAAAGACCAGTTGTCAACTTGTAGAACAAATGTGTAGAAAACTGGCCTAACTCACTTTTACCGGCATGCTGTAGAAAGAGGTGGAATACGGTACAAATCTTAAAATTTATCATCAAATTTGTGGATTACCAAAATCATCAAAACCTGCTTAGAACAAAACTATTTTATGATTGCGTACTAGATCACTAGCCAATGGGAGTTTGTCGCAAGTTTTTCTAAAAGACTTTTAAATTATCATAAATATTTGAAGCTGGTAACTGCAAAATTCTGCAGGAGGACTAGCGAGTTGGATGGGAGTTGCTTGCTGATCCAGTCTCACCCAAAAATATATTGAATGGTAGCTTTGAAGTTTTATTATAGGCAACATAAGTACAGTTTTAGGCACGGGATGTAGTTTTTAGACTGTATAAATTAATTATTTTAGTGTATGCATTAAAAATCATGGGGCGAATGGAAATAAGGAAAATCGAAATTGCCTGTTTATTTATAGATAAAGACGTTCGTGTGTTGGATGATAACATAAGGTACTTGTGGTTGGCTTGTCTCAATGTGTTGCGAGTGGAATGCAAAATCAGGTTTCGGTGACCCTTAATCCCTTTAATTTCATGTTTTTGTTATGTTGCAATGCTGTGTGAACCCTGAATTGCCAATTGCTTTTATTTTCTTATTTTATTTTTCACAACTAGCAAGCAAAAGAGCGAAGAAATATTGTTATAGTCTGTCCGCGTAACTCTATAATCCATATTGGATTGGCACGGGCTTTTTCTGCAACAATGTATTCCAAAGCGGTGTCACATGACTATGATTCATATCGGATTGGCTCGGATCTTTAAATGTATTCCAAAGCAGGGTCGCATGATCTCATCATCAAATGACAACTTCAAAATGGTGTCAACAAAATAGTAACAACAATCCAAATTATTTGAAGATGCCATATTTTGCCTGTTCCCATTGTTCACGAACTATTTTGTGCCGTGAATTTGCTGCGGGTGTAAAAAGATTCCAGCCAATCCGATATGGACTATAGAGTTATGTGGACAGACTATAGATGCGTATTATCTGCAGTGCAAGACAAGATTCAAGTACTATCAATATTTACGTTAAATGTGCGAAAAACTTTTTGCATAAAGCAGCTTTTCGGTGTTTAGCGCATCGTAATTTACAATGTAAACAGCTGTTCATTGGTTTTCTGGAAAATAATGTCATTTGACTGCCGTCATGAGTGATTTTGTTTGCTTTTTAGTGTGGGTGATTAATGTGGAAATTTTATACTCATGACATTATGTTTTTAGGACAAAAATTATTTTTGAAAAAATTAAAATGCAGTTTTTATTATCTTCACAAAAATCACTAATAGTTTGTTATTTGTGATATTTGGCTATAATTTTGGACCAAATCTAGTTATTTGGCTATTGACCAAAAATGTAAGCAGAATATTGAAAGTTTCTGATTAATGGACCATTGGATTTAATGCAGTTGACATTTGGCCAGAATACCAAGTTCTAAATATTTGGTATAGGTCCAAACAAACATGAAGCATTGCAATATATATATATATATATAGTAAAAACCCCTAAAATGCTACTTTACAAAACACATAAATCACTACAATGGCGTATATCATTCTTTCCTTTGTTAGAAAACACAATTACTGGAATTCCATTAATTAAAAAATTAATTAATTAAAACTCGGCTTATATTAAGCACAGGATCATTTTTTGTCATGTTTTCTTTCTTCTTTTCTTTTTGCTTGTGGGTAAAGGGGTTGGCAAGTCCTCTTCTTTACCAATAATCTTTTGCTTCATCGATCTGTTGTTCTTTTTGGTCTTCTTTGCTTGTTCAGACCCTGACTGGTAGAGTGATCATTTTCCATTAGGCTGACTGTAATTTATTTACTTTTTTTCTTTTTTTCTTTATTTAAAAAAAAAAAATGTATCTAAACATGAGGGAGAGGTAATGAAGTAGACTAAAAGCTATGAAGCAAGATTTAATTAGCAAGAAATTGATCAATTTGAATCATGTGTTTCAGCAAGTATTAAAGCAGTTATTTGAAGTAATCAACAGCAGATGGTTGTTTGAACAACAAGTTGAGCAATGGAAAGGTCAAGTTGTGTGAAGTAATGAAAGTATGATAGTACATATATATATATTTAGGCGCTGGCGACATTTCATAGAAGAATAGACACATTTTAAAAATGTATGGCAAAAAATGGCAATTTGATATGCTAGTTTAGATTCCAACTTTAACATTTTTATCTAGAACTATATAGTACTGTTGACCATTGGTGGTTGTATACCCCATTTACGTAATCTTGAGCTAAAATTAATTTTTTACTTCTAAATGGAATAATTACTGTTTAATAATCTCTCCCTCTGTCATGTAAATTAAGGATCAATATGAGACTTGTTACCATGAAAACGGGAAATTTATACAGATCAGTTAGCAGGAATTATCCAATGTAGTAGTAAAAAAAGATTTAGCTCAAGATTCCGTAAACGTGGTACCATATTCCCTCAGAAGCAACGGCATGCCGGATAATGGCGAGTCTGACCAGGGTGGCGGATAATTCGAATTTTCCGGCATTTTTGTCCATTTGATTATTAATTGACCAGTTGTCTACTTGTCAAAACATGGCCACACTCGAAATTACCGGCATGCCATTGTTTCCGGGAAAAAAGTAAAATCGAAAAAATAGGACGCACTATAGAACAAGCGTAAAACCTGATCTTAATAGTTTGATTACATTGTAATTCCTGGATTTTTTTATATTTAGCTGGAATTGTAATTGGAGACAATTCAAGTTGGAAAGGCAATTTATCAGCTAGGCTTCTTGGAACTTTTTAATGGATTTATGAGAAATATATGTACTGTTGGAAGTAGTTCATAAATCATCCTGGATTGCAATCAGTTCTGAGGAAACATTGGAGATTGTCGAGATGGGAAATGAGAAGGGGGTGTGAGAGCACCATGTAATTTGTATTTAGTTTGTTGCACTGAAAGAAGTATTTCAGCTTTAAGATCAATTATGTATTTGGAATACTAATTTATCTGATAGCCATTTGGTGAAGACTGGAAGTATAATGTGGTTGATGGGTTATCAGTATAATCAGATGTAACTTTTAAATTTGCAGAATTTTTTTAGAGAATCCTGTCTAATGGTTAGAGAAGAGAGTAAAATTAGCACCTGGGCCATTTATACAACAGGAATGAAATTGGAGGTTTTATGGTAATTGGCAAATACCACATACCATATTTGTTGATTTAGCGTCGCCCTCGAATTCCCGCTGCACCCCTGGCCTGTAGTTTGCAATAAGCGCTGTTTTTAATACGTTTGCATAGCTAATTGCAACTTTTTAAGTTGTTTTTAAGTTAAAAACCACTTAAAAAGTTGCGTAGTTTACAGAAAAACTATATAAGTGCCGCGCTCCCTGGCTGCAGTTTGCATTTAGCGCCGCGGCGCTAAATCAACAAAATACGGTATGTTTTCTCGGCACGGATGACAGTTAGTTCAGATTTGTAAGTTGGTATTGCTAACGAGAATTTTGTTATCGTCTGCCGTCATGATTCTTTAACACGCAAAGTACGGAACTTGTAAATGAGACCGACTGCCTTTCCTTTTTTTTCGCTTGCGGAGAGCAACACTTTAGAAATTTTCTCTTTGAAAAATATTTATTTTTTTTGCAAATGGCTATATCACTGGATTTCAGCCAAGAACTCTCAGGCCAAGAGGCAAACATACTAACCACTCAACTATAGTGAGGTTTTCTAAGCAAGAATAGGCAAACAACGTCAAGCAACAGCGTTGCAGCGCTTAAGTTCCATGCCAATTCCAGTTTGTCATGTATTAAAGCTGTGATGCCATCGCCGTAGACGGATCAAATCAATATACCGTATTTCTCGAATTCCAAACACGTGCTTGTTTTATGTTTATTTTTAGTGACGTCATTATTGTTTTTAGTATATTAAAGTTAAAGAAGTCATTAAAATTTTGGATTTAGACAGTCATTCGAAAGGGGTCGCTGAATAATTTTTTTCTGGGGTTACAAGAGGGGGGGTCCTGGAACCTGTCGCTTTATTTTAATGGGAATTTGATATGCTAGTTTTAAAATAAAATAACTTCATCTCAAACCCGTTATGCGTATACGCAGTGTTGGATTTACAAACTTTGGCGCTATGAACTAACTCCAAATTTGAAGTTTATCTACCAGGGCGTAATACCCATAATGTTAGGTTCCCACTTAGCAGAAACTCCGACAGAAAATTTTCTGCTGCAGCAAATTTTGAGTAAAAGTATATTTTTCTGCCGTTGGTTCCCACCTGTGGACTGAAAAGTGGGCAAAAAAGTAGAATTTAAAAATGGATGCCAGCTAAGGAAGGCAATTTGTAAACACTGCTGCTTTCTACACTCGGCAGAAAATTTTCTGTCGGAATTTCTGCCAAGCTCAAAAATTGAATGAAAAATTTATTTGCCCAAATACCATCCATCTATAAAATTTGTCGCTTATGCCATGGCATAGTTGGGAATTAGCCACTGGATTTACATTATTTATTTGGATTATATTTCCTGGATGCATCTATTGTTTCAAACCTCTATAAAGACTAAAGAGGGATTTTTTTTTTACTTCAAAAGTCGTGTAGAAATTATTGATTTTTGAAAGAGCGGTTTTTATCAAATTTCCATGCTACATTTAGCAAAGAAATTTAAAATTTATGAAGCTTTTAAATTTGTATAGAACTTTTTGTTCAAATGTCGGTTTCAGTTTCAGTTTTAATTTGTATTACCAGCAGGTTATGTATATATTGATAAATCTACATATAGTGACATTAGCTTTTTGTTTCTATTCAAATATACAGTACAAAATGGAATTTTTTAATGTTTTTTGAATTGAGTACTTTTTTATTTAATGCTGAATGAGTTTGCAAGCACATCACATTCACTTGAAATGGTGTTCACAGGAAGTCATGATAAATGTCCAGCGAACATCTAGAGACCATTAAACTGTCACACATTTTGAGGTCTTAGGGATGCCAAGGCCTTTTGACATCTATTGGTTGTCTACTGCTATCTTTTGTAAGTAATTGTTTGACATTACAGTGATAAAAATTGATGCTGAGATATTTTTTTTATTTAATAAGTAACTGATGAATTGAATTTAGTTGATGAATATTATAAATTTTATAAATTTCCTGGTTTTTTCTATAGGGTTTTTAAAAAGAAAGGGATTAATGGTTTTTCGGTTTGTAAGATTACAACTGAATTAGTTTTGAGCAGTTTTGGCCAACCGTGTGTTGTCAACACCCAAAGGAGTGGCTTGGCAAGGAGTCTGGTTACTCACGCAGCGCAGGGGGCTGGAACAAAAGAGGGCTTGTACAAAAATTCAATAATTAGAATTGAGAATATAAAATTTTGTTATTAGAGGATTTGCGCTGATCACAAAAACGTATGTACGCATGAACGTACAAACGTATATATAAAAAAGTTATACGTTTGTACGTTTAAGCGTTCATACGTTTACGTGATGAGTGTTTGCGCAAACAAAAAAAATCACGTAACAATGTGGTGTCAATTGATCTAATGCTGGTGTCACTCGGACCTAATTCAAATACTCGTTGCAGTCAATGATGGTGGTGTGTTGGTGCTGGTGGCGGGGGGGATGGTTGTTATTTTCACGTCCTCAGCTTCTAATACTGCGTCCTAGGCCTCTACCGCGTGTTTGGCTCGTCATTTTTGCAAATGGCGGTTTGCAAAAGCGGAAGCAGGCCGATTTGTTTGTTATCCACATGCCCATAACAATATGTTCATACGTTCAGGCGATGAACGTATGGACCAACATAAGAATTCAATTGTTACGTTGATCTGTACGTTTTAGCAATCACGTATCAACGTATCTATGTATGAAACATACGTTGATACGCTGATACGTTTGTACAAATTTCAAGTGTGCAAATCCTCTATTATTTATCAAATATATGGAGGTTTATAAAAAGAAAAAAAAATTACAAGAAGCTCCTTGATTAAACTGGATAAAGGGTCTAACATCTATCACAGTTCCTGCTATCAATGTTGCTGCATTGATACAATAGGAACTGGCCACATCCTTGATCTGAATGAAGAGAGAGTTGTATACTGAGACCCAACTTCCTCTTGGTGGAGATAAAGTGGCATCACAACCTCTAGACGTCACAGTAAAAACATACTGTGACTATAGTGTGTTTTCAGTGACTTGGTTTTCTAGGCTATGATGCGACAAGCTATACTTCTTTGACCTCGACGAAACCCCAATCACACAAGTGAATTATTTGGTTATTGGGTGTTTACGTTTATATGAGAATGAAAATGATTTATGACTTAATCACAAAAGCTTACATCAAAAGCTTCTCGACCTGCACTTGGTCATCTTCAGGTTGTTGAATGTGTGTATTGATTGGATGCAAGTTTGAATACTCGTAATTCATCAAATAAAAATAAAAGCTGTAGCCTATATTTGTGGGCGGCATGTATTTGAGGGGGTTATCTATTCGAGGATTGGCAGGATCGCACATATGCCTTTATTAAGAGCTGCTGCGAAGCTATACTCTATTTATCATTTCGTGCGCGAAACTCCCATTGGTTAATGATCTAAATTGTACCGAAAGTATATATTGTGGCATCTTATTTTAATCCTCTAGTTGAACCGAGTCGAAAAATCATTGTTTCGTAGCCAAAAAATGTTCACGCTATTGTTGACAAATGAAAACGCTTGTAAAATATTTCAAAAAAATTCTTTACATTTGGGTTTTTGTATTGTTGCGCACATTTTTTGGCTACGAAACAATGATTTTTCGACTCGGTTCAACTAGAGGATTAAAATAAGATGCCACAATATATACTTTCGGTACAATTTAGATCATTAACCATGCAATGGGAGTTTCGCGCACGAAATGATAAATAGAGTATAGCAGCTTAGAATCGAGGCGGTTTATACGTAATTGAAAGCGGCCTGTTATCGAGGGCGGCCTATAATCGAGGGCGGCCTATAATCGAGGGCGGCCTATAATCGAGGGCGCCTATGATCAAGGGTGGCCTGTAAACACAAGGGAGGCTATAATCGAGGGCGGCCTATATTCGAGGACTGCGTGTAATCGAGGGCGGCCTGTAATCTAGGGGACCTATAATCGAAGGCGGTCTATAATCGAGAGCGGTCTATATCGGAGGTGACTTCTTTTCGAAGAAATGTGGTATGGCTTTCACCATGTGGAAAATGAATAACAAATGCTTTTATAAGTGCTTATTCACATCTTAATCTTGCAGACTCAGCTTTTCCAAATGGACAAACTCTTGTCTGGAGAATATCCACAAGCTGTTACCATTAACGATAACCGCAAACGAAGTTGGAGACATCATTAAAAAGATAGACAGACTCCATATAACGACTTGATGATGATACCTCCTTCTCTGTGGAATTGGAATCTTCATTTCTTTCTCAACTGAACTCATTCGTTTTTTTGCTTATTTAAAGGGATTATGGGAATATGGAGGAAGTTGGGCGAGTTGGGGAAAAGCACCTTTGGGTTTTGCTAAATTGTGAAAGATGAGATTTTGATATTTTTTTAATGGGGGAACTAGGGTTAGTTAATTGAACGGGGTGTTAAAGAGTTTTAATTTTTTTTCCTAAATGAAGTGTAGTTTGAGAAATGGTCGTCAGGGGATTGGTTGGCACTTGGTGGAAAGCAGGGCTGAGCGCTTCTTCGGATCTGTCACAACAAATTTCATGAATCTCTGTGGAAGCAGATGTGAAGCATAGATCAGAAAGAGGAGAGGGGTGGTTTGGTTTTGGAACACACATGTGCCTCGCATAAAATTAGACACCAAATGGAATTTATGTCAAATGAATGCTCAAATGGGGAAACGCGCATTGCACAGAATCGAAGGGAATGCAATTGGAAGACATTCTCACCGCGTGTTTGTTGCAGCGTGAAATGCTTAATAGGGTACGTCTGAATTAGACTGGAAGACAGGGATTGGGGATTTTTTTTATCGTTTTTTTTTAGCTAGGATTTTTCATCTTGGTAGCGTTCTGTCGAAATCCTAATAAAGCCAAATAAGCATAATTGGTTTCTGTTGTATTGGTGATTCTGGTAATCAACGGTTTCAGAGTAATTAGGTGATTTTCTACAAGTTACTAATTGACATCTTGTGTGTATCTTTCACGGTTAAGCAGTTACAAGATGAATGATCTTGAAAATGACGGAGAAGGTCAACTTTATACACCGGCACAAGCGGCTGCTATGACCATACATGCCATAAACTGACAAAAGGAAAATGATAAATTTAAACGCGTCACGTTTGTTATACAATTCTATACATTTGCAAAGTTATTGACATTTCACAACGACAAATCAAAATTTTTAATATATTTGGGATTAACCGTACTTGAAACTAAATAAATTAAAATTGCACATTGATTATTTGTGGTTTGACAAAATGATTCAAGTTATTCAAGCAAAGTGGTATTAAAATTTTATATTCTTTTTTATTTATTTTTTATTTTTTTATTTTTTTTACTTTTGTAATTGCTTTTTAATTTATGTGTTGATGCTATTTTTTTGCAAATTCTTTTTGGAAAAGTGCCACATGCCTCTTGGGTGGGGTAAATAAAGAGAAGGTAGTTTTTGCTTGGTTTTACATGAGCACATTAATTTTTTTTTTTTTGTGAGGAAGTCATTTTATAATGTGAATTGTGAATTACTCACAAGTCAGTCAGTACGTCTAGTCCTTTTTTTTCTCAACCAGCAGGAAGTTATTAGTGTTGTTAACTTTGGTTTACTAAAAAAACAGTAGTTTGCATGACTGAGCACATTTTATTTATTTAATTTTTTTAAATTGATGAATTCATTTCAACATATGGGACCTCTAATTTAACATTTTATATCCCAAAAAAAGAGCTTAGAGTGTTGAAATGCACTTGATTTTTAATTTAATGCCTAATAAATTATAAATAGTGCCGTCTTTGGTTGAAATTTGTGGGGGGGGGGAGGGAGGATGTGATATGCAATAGATTTACTTAATTACAATTTTTTCAAAAAAAAAAATCTCATTATTCTTTCAGTTATTAAATGGTTTGGCCATTCATTCTTCTAAGCGAGAATTAATTTAACATATTAATTTAAGAGTCCTTGGTGAAATTCAATTATAAATCTATCTTATAAATGAAGTTTAACATTAAATTGATTAAAACCTGGTTTCCGAATGCCTGGCGGGAACAGCGGTAGCCATAGTACACACTTTTGTAAAACTAGATAGCTTAAGTTAAGACATTTTAAGAACCTAACACTGGTCTCATTTAATAGTCGTTTGGGTGAGCCTAAAAATCAAAGTGACTATTTTTGAGTCACTGCAGAGTTCGACAAAGAATTGATCGAACTCCTGCTAATAAATAGCGAGAAAACTGCTAATATTCATAGATGTATGGATTTTAGCAGTTTTTTGTCTATTCATTAGCAGCAGTTCGATCAATTCTTTGTCTTATATTTAGAACTGCCAATTTCATACTCAAAAATAGTCACCTTGATTTTTAGGCTGCCAAATGACTATTAAATGGAACCAGTGTTTAGGTTCTTAAAGTGTCTTAACTTAAGCTATTATAAAGTGCCTAAAACAAAATTTAGACACCCAGATTTGCAGTGCATCGAAGTTCAGCCATGTTGAGTATTATGGTAATTTTCTGGATTACGGCCTGTAATCGAGGACGGCTTCTTTACGAAGACTCTTATAGTGAAACTCTTAATGTTGCTATTTTTTGGAGTTTTCACATTTATCAATATGGAAACCATAGTACTGTTAAGGACCTCCCAGCGACATGAGTGACAAATGTCACCATTATCGTACTCAGTGTTGTTTTCATCTGTTGGGAACTGCTGTGGAGATTTATCAAAATCGAATGCTTTTTAAGCGAACTGTAGATTTATCACAAACTATGACTGCTGCCATTCTAATGGTCAGACAGGGCTGACACAAGGTGTATGACATCATTGTAGCAGGTTTTTTCATCAATACAGTTCGACCTCTTTAAAGCGAAGACATTTAAACAGTTAAAAAAAATTTCAAATGTAAGTTTCAAATGTAAGCTTAAAATACTGGTTTTTAGCGAAATCTTCATTTCAAAGAGCAGTTTTATGGACCTTTAGTAGTTTGTTGTAACGAGGTTGGACTATAAGGTAATTTTTTTGTACAAAAATGTATCTTTTTATACAAGAGGCAAAAGAGGCAATTTTTAAATACAATACTAAGTGAAATGTCAATAGATTATTGATCTAATGCACTTCATGGGATTCTCTAAGCTTTTTAGTAGCCTTTTGCTTAGTGTACAAAATTACTTTCTTATTGTTGTATCCTGGATCAGAAAAATAGTGAATCACTAAAAGTTACAACAACCGTTTCTGACTTTTGCTATTCACCAAACTTAATGGGGTTATCTGTATCATGCTGAAATTTCATTTGTTTTATATTGGAAGGATTTTAAGCAGTGTTGCTTTTTATAGTTTCTAACTGCTTTAAGTTGTGTGGAGGACTGGAGGAGTGTGTTTAGAAGAGTGGGAAGCAGGTGGACAATTTTTTATGTATGTCATTTAAGTAGGGTGGGAGATTATTCCATTTTAACTTATTTATGGGCATGGCTTAAATCGAATGCAGTCACTGCAGCTGGTTGGAGTTGTGCAACTTTTACTCAAGAATAATGGTAGTTGGTTTAAAATATATATTTTTTTAAAAAGATTTAATATAGTAAATTGGAAATGCTAAATGATTTTGAACGTCTAATCGACAAAATTGTGTTTGGGGGTGACTACGAGAAGGTAGAGAGTTGGATTTATCTGTTGAACTCAACAGTGTCGTCGTTATCGTATAACGACTTTATAGGTTACAAAATTGATTACTAGATTAGTTTTATAGATGCAACAAGTTTTAGAACAATGTAATCGTTTTGCACATTGAATGCCTGCGGATAAAGGTTACACGAGAGCTCAGTGCTTTTCGCAATTTCAAGATTACTACTTAGGAAATTACATTTTCCTAAATCAACAATGGATAATCCAGAGTTACCCATGAGGTGTCAGGAAATTGGGTCAACAAGTATAGTGATACTTTGTAAATAAATAATATGTTTAGTGCTGTTTTATATGCACTTCAATGCAGTAACTGTTGCAGTAACACTAAACTTCAATAACCACAGGCATGCTCTAGGGATGATGGCTGGAAGGTGGGTAACAGTAGGAATTTGTTATCAGTTAGGATATGATATGCAATTTGCAATTCCTGGAAAAACATGAAAAAATGCAAAATAACGCAGAAAAACAATGAAAAAATGCAAAATAATTACTGAAAACAATGAAAAAATGCAAAATAATTACTGAAAACAATGAAAAAATGCAAAATAATTACTGAAAACAATGAAAAAATGCAAAATAATTACTGAAAACAATGAAAAAATGCAAAATAATTACTGAAAACAATGAAAAAATGCAAAATAATTACTGAAAACAATGAAAAAATGCAAAATAATTACTGAAAACAATGAAAAAATGCAAAATAATTACTGAAAACAATGAAAAAATGCAAAATAATTACTGAAAACAATGAAAAAACAGTAAAATAATAGTAAAAAACAATGAATAAATGCAAAATAATGCTGAAAAACAATGTAAAAATGCAAAATAATGCTGAAAACAGTAAAAAAACATACGAACAAATATCTGAAACAACATAACGCAGTATACCAGTAAGCTATCAGCATATCTTTTGAAGAAAAAAATCCCAATGTAGTTTATATACTTCATGCGCATTGTTGACAATAGAATGGATTTATTTGCCATCCATAAATTTAAAAATTGGGAAATGTTCTTATCCCTGATCTATTATTCTGTTTTCCTATTTTTTCTCTTGTCATTCATGTTCCCTACCCCTTATACTTATACATTTCTTATTTCTCCCCTCTCCATCTCAGTTTCTTTACTACCCCCACGGGAACTTTAGCGTCTGTGCGTGTTTTCCTCGATGAAAACTTTCCCACCTTCCTTACCCCTTTAAAAATGGCTGCAAGGCGTGGTAGAGTGTGCATTTCTCACAAAATGCATTAAACTGATGTGCGAGCATGGGCAGCGGCGCTCTAACCCATGAAAATATCAATTGAGAAGGTTGTTTATGTTTTGTAATTTAGCTTTTGGTCGCTTGAGGGCGGTCAGTTTTATTAATTTGATCCGAGTCGAGCGGAAATTGGAAGTTGGATTTTAATAAGATATTTTGTGTCATGGAATGAGATTGGAAATGGAGGGTTTTGGGACTGGGGGATGGTGAGGGGTTGGTGCAGGTCATAAAGAGCTGATTTGGGTTTGTTTGCAATTACAAGTTAAGTTGGTTGCAGAAATGAGTGTAATGAGTTTGTTGCATGTCCGACCACAATCGCGAGCCTCATTTGATCATCTCCTGTGATTAACTCCATTTCATGAGGAATAACATAGTTGCATTATTAGTAGGGAGCTCATAGGGAGCTCTTAGGGTGGGTTTACTAGTTGGGGCTATAAATGTTAATTATTTATGCGGCTTTTTAGGGTTGTGTGTGATGTATTTATGTGAGTGCAAATTTCTGGCTTCCAAAAAGAAATTTATTTGAACTATATCGATTACTGTATCGGTATAGGTCAATATTTTGTGGGGTAATATCGACATCGGCCAGCATTGGGAAAAACTCGTATCGGTCAAGAGGTAGAGAGAGATTAAGGTGAGTTATCGGTGTAAGCGGCTATACACAACATGTTAAACGGGCAACATTAAATCAAATCAAACTATAGAATATATTCTATGGAGCTTTATAAATCATATCGGTCAAACTGAAGTTTACATGTCTATATATTGAAAGGACTTTTTTTAATTTTTACACTGTAATAATAATACATTGTAATAATAATAGTAAAATAAAAGTCAAAAGTGAATTTTATTGATTTTACAATTAATATTAGTCATTAAAATGACTTCAATCAAAACAAGCTATAAAAGCATTAATGCTTAGTTCCTTCCCACTTGGCAGAAATTTCGACAGAAAATTTTCTGCCGTGCAGAAAAGTATGTTTTTCTGTCGTTGTTTCCCACCTGCGGACTGAAAATTGGGCAAAAAAGTGCAGAAACGTAGAATTTAAAAGTGGATGCCAGCTAAGGAAGGCAATTTGTAAACACTGCTGCTTTCTACACTCAAAATTTTCTGCAGCAGAAAATTTTCTGTCGGAATTTCTGCCATGTGGGAACTAAGCATTAGTGAATACAGATAGATAGATAGAATTAAGTTTATAGCCGCAAGCTGCGACTTAGGCCATGCACGTCTTAAATCTGACAAAACTGAATCTGACATACTAAATCTGACAAAATGAAACTGACATACAAAGTGCATATAAAGTTTACCGTTTTTAATATACACTCAAAACAATTTAAGATTACTTCCGGGTGCAAAACTCATCATAAACCAACAAAAACAGCAAAAACAAATGTGAAAAGTCACTTTTGATTGCAATATTGGATGCATCTGTTGTCATTGTAGACAATGCCACTATAGATCTTACAGTTAATAAATCCGCTTCTGGAATGATAAAAAACGACACAGGTTGAGCTATACTATGTTTGAACAGATATTCTATTACTTTATGGAGGGAAAATGTTTGCGCCGACTTGTGACAGAAGGAAACATGTGGCAAGTCGATTGACCACAGGTTTGACAGTGATGAATTCGAAGATCAAAGGACTTTGAAGGAGAGCAAGAAAGATGAATAAAACTTACTGATTTAATCCCTTAATTTCCTAAACATTAAGTTAATGTTCGGTCTAAATGGTTAATTCGCTATGACCACATTTCTTGGAAGCGGAAGCGTTAAAAGCGTTGGCGTGTTTTATCACTGGTGCTTTGCATTGACAGATTCTTTCCTCTCTTGTATACAAACAATTATGCAGCAGTTTTATGACTAAAAACAACTTGTTAAGGTTTAATTTGAGCGTGTCTGTGAAATTTGATTACGCGCTACGGATTTTCTAAAAGGGGGGATCGATATTCCTGCGAGGTCTTGTCTGATGGTGAACTGCTCTATACTCAACATTACTGATGCAGAATTCAAAGTATTCTCCACTTTTGTATTCAATTATTCAACAAAAAAGAATCAATGGAGGGGAACCAGAAATGGTGCACTATGAATTGGGTATTATCTTACATAGCTATGAGCTAATTAATGTGAGGTATATGGGGGAGGGGATACATGTTGACTTTTATTGGAAAAGGGGAAAATATGGTTTAATAATTTGCATTGGATCATGGGAAAATGGGGAATAAATTTACATAATTTTTGGGCTGACATGCTGACTCATTTTGGAAGTGATCTAATGTGTTTTATCATTTCCAATAGGGTTATTTATACAAATATATACCATTTAGTTTTTTTTTTTTTTGTTTGTATGTGGGTCTATGGAAAGATGTATATTTTTGTTTGGCATTTTATTTCAGTTGGCAGATATTGTGGTGAATTTATCATGGCAAATGGAAAGACAATCAAGGATTCAAGGATTATTATTATTATATATTTTTTTTTTTCGGTTGAAAAATACCCATTTGGTTGTCTGTGATGTCATCATTTTGAATTATTGCAGTTGGATTGTCTGAAATTCTTTACTGGGAAAAAATTGTATTTTTTTAAAGGTTCAGCGACAACTGGAAAAAGCAATAAAGTGAACTTCCGAATCCACAGACTGACATTAATTGTATTTATTCAGGCTTCCATTGTATTTATAGCAGTTTTTAACAATGGGGTCTACATCTCCTAACAATTGGATATATAAAAATGTTTTAAAATGGATAGAATTGACAAAAGTAATCTCATAAACTCCGAAAACAAAAAGCGATGTCTAAAAGTCTGTTTACGAAAAGTTTGCGACATTTTATTTTTAAGCAAATAATGTCCATCTTTTAAAAGATAGTATAGTCTGTCCGCGTAACTCTATAGTCCATATCAGATTGGCTGGGATCTTTTTACGCCAGCAGAGAATTCGTTACACAAAATTGTTCGTGACCGATTCCATCTTATAAATAATGGGAACGGACAAAATGGCATATCCAAATAATTTGGATTGTTGTCGCCATTTTGTTGAAGCCATTTTGATTTGTTGTCATTTGATGATGAGATCATGCGACCCCGCTTTGGAATACATTGTTGCGTGAAAAGGACCCAGCCAATTTGATATGGACTTAAACTCTATCTATAGCAATTTCTACACAAAACTGAAAAGTGAACTTTTTTTGCATTGTATTGAAAGTATACATTGTGGTATCTTATTTTAATCCTTTAGTCAAGCTGAGTCGAAAATACTGCAACAATATACAAAAACCCAAATATAAATAATTTTTTAAAATATTTTACTGGCGTTTTTGTTTGTTAACAATGGCATGCACATTTTTGGACTACAAAACAATGATTTTTCGACTCGGCTCAACTAGAGGATTAATATAAGATACCACAATATATACTTTCAGAACAATGTATAGGCCATTAACAATGGGAGTTTAGACTTTAGAACATTCCAGTGACATCATCTTAATTTGGAACTTTTTTTCATTGTTAAACTATCATTTCAACAAATTTCATCATTTTAACAAAGTCCTAAAGCCTTGTGTAATGCCCAACCAATGGGAGTTTGTCTCAAGCCGGTACAAACAGAGTTTAAATAAGCTTAAATAGTATGCAGAATACTGTTATAACGTCTTTTTAATAGTCGACCAAATGGCTTCTCCGTTTGCTAAACAGAATTAAAATTAAAACTAAAAGCTTTCATCACGTCAACTTGACTCATTTGCATTTGATAGCAGTAACAATGGGCGCGAAGGGTGTGTGGATTTATTTATTGCCATGTCAGCCATTTTGATTTGTATATCGTCCCATATTCGCAACACATGCTGCTTCTTATCTGCTTCGAACAAGGCCTAGAAAGCCCACAAAGGCACATGTCTGTAGTTTGTGTGGCTGCAGTGCATCGTAAATCAGCCGACGGAACCACGACAGACCTCGACCAACTATTGGTTGGTTCAAATCTCAATCTGAGTTGGTGGCAGGGGATGGTAGGCGTTTTTAAAGTCGACTCGGGCTGTGAGAATAGGTCTAATTTGTGACGTGCTTTAAGGGCGTAGCAAAGGCAGGCCAAGTGTTGTTGATCATAGGGTACAATGGATTTTGCGTGCGGCAACAATGGCACGAGTGAGTAATGAATGGAAAAGGGCAAGGGAAGGAAAGAAGTGTTGAAAAGTTTCTTCACAGATGGAAAATTAATTAGATTCTTTTCATTCCTGACACGAGAGGCATTGTTAGTGAGAGAAGAAAATTGATTGGCAATTTTCAAACATTTTGAATTCTTCAAATTGTGAGTTGCGTGCAGATCAACGAACAAAGCGCATGTGGCATTTGGAAAAATCATATCTCGGGGATGATGGAAGGACTCTGAGCGAGCAAGGGCGTGCAAAAGGATGAGTTAGAAAGTGGTGAGAATTGATTATAATTAGGCCAGAATTTGGATTAAGTCTATTGTTACAAGAAATTAAGATTATGTGGGGAACCAAGGTATTCACCTCAGGGAGATGATCCCAATAAGAAAGGATTCAGCAAATGTAAAGTTAGTTGAGTTAACTATTAAAATCAATAAATTAGAGCAAGCAGAGTGATTTTAACAATGGTTTTGTTTGATTGTTAAATTTCGACTAATGGGAGGCTAATTACACTGATAGTATAGCATGGTGGTGTACTATCACCTTTGACCATCGCTCTTTTGCTTTAATTTATTGATTTTAAAAATTCTCATATCGAAAACCACTTGAGATCGGGCGGTTATTGTAGTAGTTCGCGCAGTCATTTTTCTGAGAGATAAGCTTTTAATTATCACGCAGGAAAATTCGTGGCTTTCTTTTATGGTATTATAATTGAGAGTACAGGCTACCGTAGTTTTCCTGTTTTAGACACAATCAAAGCGTAAAAAGTTTTTGCACGCTAAAGCCTAGTACACACATTAATTCAGACTCAAAATTGTAAGCCAGTCTGAATTTTCCATGTGACAAATGACAATTATCAACGGAATTGTAAATAATGAATGAATTCACAAGCAAAATTCCTACTGGGAATAATGTGGTACACATGGTTTGTTGGATGATGTCATATTACAAATGGCGACTGCCTGAAACATTTTTTTGCAAATGCTACTGTTGAAAGTGTTCGCTTTGCAAATGCCCATCGATGAGGATGATGAACTGTTTGAAAATCAATGTCAGGTTACTATTAGCTGCTGTTGGTGTTTTCCTCTTTTTGGAGCCATACATTTCTACCAACAAACAACCATGTGGTTTAGGCGACCGTTTTTGTGGTACCACAAAAACAGGAATTTTCAGACTTTGATTTTCTGTGCCATTCCGTGTACGGAATAAGCCTGTGTGTACTAGTCTTTACAGCGGCATCGAATACTGAAAGAATTTTTTGTTTGGGACATGGAATGAGCATACTTCATTTGTCGAACGTCTAGCAGGCGCACAATCGGAGTAGAACAGCTCTGTGGGATGAAAGCTAACAAATAGAAGAGAAAATGTTTTTGGAGCTGGTGGCCACAGAATGTGGTGGAATTTCCTAATATATTTTAGACTTGTATTTAATTATTTTAAAACAAAGTGCTCTTTAAATAGATGATGACCAAGTGCTACATTTATGGTGCTAAATGAAGCAATTGAATATGATTTTGACCTTTTGGTGCAAGTTTGACCCGAATTGTTTTGAACTGCTCAGCCATATGCTTGCTGTCACACATTCATATAAAGCGGATAAGAATTACTGCGAGAAATCAAAAATGTAAAAGGTGAATGAAAATGGCATTCCCACTCATTGAATATAATTATTATTATAGAAACAGGTTCTTCAATATCCAGGTCTTATGCGACAACATATAGCAGCGGCTAATTCCTCGACAAAGCGGAATAGACCGTAAAGTTCAACGAAGCTCCAATGTTATGTGATTCCACTAGATAATTGTGGATATTAGGTGACAGCAATACATTGATTCATCATGGTATATGGAAAATCATGGAAAATGGATGTGGTTGATGTTTGAGTAAGATACCATGTATTTTGTGAGTGCTTTGTCTCAACACTCATGAGTAATCAGTAGGTGCATTTCCAAGCAGAAACTTATATTGATTGAATTCGGCTTACCTGTAAGTCTATACTTATGATTCCCAAAGAAAGAATGCAATGACTTTTTGACTGACTTAGCGTGGCCCAACACATGAGAAAGAATGCTTTTGTCTTATTATACATCAATAAATATTTGAATTCAGAACCAGAACATTATTTTTGATGATCCGCTACTGTCTACCCACGAAACAAGAACAAGTCTAAACAACATTGAGAAAATATTTTTTTATAAACATCAGAAATGTTGATTCAATATTAGAATGTCATTTTTTATCAACATTTTTTCAACAATCAAACATAACATTAGACGTTATAATTTACTATTGCATATCATTTGATTGTTGTTTCAGAGTATTGTCTATTATGAACACAACATTCAACAACTGATCAACATTCAAAAATGTTGATTCAACATTGGCTTGTTTCATGGGAATATCGGTTGTTGATATGCAACTTTCGTTTAATCTTGTTATGTTTGAATGTTGAAAAAAATGTTGAAAATGAAATTCTAATATATTGAATCAACATTTTCTAATGTTTTTTCTGAATGTTGTTTAGACATTTTCTTGTTTCTTGGGTACACCTTTCTGTGGGAATGGATTATCAGGATTAACTCCGGTTTGGTTTAATCACGAGAAATAAAAATATTTCCTGTCAGCAAATGATATTGATTGATAGTGTTATTGTATCTATCCACTTTGTTGATTCTAACTCTGGGTAATTGGTTGGAATAATTTTTTTACTTGAATTGCCTAGGGAGAAACCCCTTAATACTTCTTGTACCCGGAACAAAGAATCTATCATTAATTCTATCATATCTATAGTAACTCCCCTCCAAACCTCATCAATTGTTTTTGTATATATACAACTCAACAGGCTCGGGTAGTGTGGAGCGGGAACTCGCTTATTGATCATTCGATTGTGGTTAGATTTGCGGCCTCTGTCGTCTAGACAGCATAATTTATAGGCTCCATAAGCGAAAAGATATTTATGATTTACTTTTTTTTACATGGCAATAACAATTGAACACTGCCTTACCATGCGTGTATAAACTTAGTTTTGGCCTTTGGGATATTGGAGTTGTGGCGTTGTGCCATGGAAATTTCTTTAACATTTTGCTATTACTGATGTATATGGTATTTCTTTGACTATAGAAGCCGTGGCCTCGTTGTTAAAGGGTTTACGATATCAGATATTTTATAGCTGAATAATTTTTGCCATTTCTTAAAATGGCTTAAATGATTTTTATTTATTTTTTAAGGTTTTCGGAACACCTATAAAAAAATTATTTTGTATTTGAACAGCTTATTTGAGTGTGGTGTAAGGGACATTGTTGGCCACTACTGGCATGGCGCTGTTTGTGACGTCACAGTTGGTATTTCCCATG
The DNA here is from genome assembly GCA_000239455.1 of Strigamia maritima. Classification (NCBI taxonomy): domain Eukaryota; kingdom Metazoa; phylum Arthropoda; class Chilopoda; order Geophilomorpha; family Linotaeniidae; genus Strigamia; species Strigamia maritima. The sequence goes on along the minus strand of JH430541.1, from coordinate 135,761 downwards.
TTGAATGCATAGGGTTTACGTCACAACCGGTAACAATCGCGCAAATTCTTGATTTGGTCGCGCTTTAATCTTTCTTTTTTTATATTGTTGTCTGCTCATTTTCACAACTTCAACATTGGGTTTTAATCCGAAAATATTTTTCAAAACATTTCTGAAAAATTATTTAAGGGTTTTGAATTATTCTTGATCCAGTGGATCAATAAAAAATATGATATCCTAAACTTTTTAAGCACTGCTGTAAAATAAGCCGCTTATACCGTATTCCCTCGGAAAGAACGGCATGCCGGATAATGGCGAATCAGACCAGGGTGCCGGATAATTCGAATTTTTCGGCATTTTGTTCATTTGATTATTAATTGACCAGTTGTCTACTTGTCAGAAACTGGTCAAACTCGTAATTACCGTTGTTATCGTTGTTTCCGAGGGAATACGGTATTTGAAAGTGGCTTGTAGTTGAGGGCGGCTTGCAATTGAAGGTAACCTGCATTTGAGGGCAGTTTGTAATTGAGGGTGGCTTGTAATTGAAGGTGGCTTGTATTTGAGGATGGTTTGTAATTGAGGATGGTTTGTAATTGAGGATGGCTTTTAGTCGAGGACAGTTTTTTTAGGTTGTTTCGCCAAAGCCATTAGCAGGAATTCTCAATCTTGTTTTCAATTTGTTCAACTTGAACATATCGAAAAAGTTTACGTACTATGAAAAGGGGCTTTCTCTGTCTGTCTGGTTTTTTAAATTTTATTTCCACTTTATGAGACTTGGTATAAATCAGTTTGTTGGTTGTCACCATGTTGTTAGGTGATTACAAGTTGCTTATACCTTGGACCTTCGTCCAAGCTTATACTAATTAGATATTCACTAAATGCAATTGACCCAGGGCAATTTCTTTCTCCATGCTCATAAACAACATTAGTATGTGGCTAATCTGTTTAGTATTGCAGTGCAAATAATCTTGCTTGGTAATTACCGCGCTCCCAACCTACAAGATTTACTTACTTTTTATCCCTTCTGGCTCCAACGCTTTGATTGGATTTTTGTCTCTCATGTATAGGACAAGGAGCTGAAATCAATTTCTACAATGCTTTTATTTAAATTACAAAATGTTTACTGGGTTTTGAGGTATAATAGTTTCAGACTTGGTGGTTAATTGTCTGTGGCAGAGCAGTGGATTTCCAATTAGCTCCGGTAGGCTTTACCCATAGAGCACCAAATGCACCAAATGAAAAGATTTTGCCTTTGAATTTGCAAAACATGATATATTTATCTGCAAAGATCTATTTCTGTAGTTAAAATACATACAGTGCCAAATTTTACAATATTCCCAATTACGCCACGGCATAATAATTGGAAAAATTGCAAACGAAATAGTGGAAAACACATCTTTATATAAACTCTATCCAACAATTCGTGCACGAAACTGAGAAGTGAACTTTTTTACATTGTACTGAAAGTATATATTGTGGTATCTTATTTTAATCCTCTAGTCGAGCTGAGTCGAAAAATCATTGTTTCGTAGCCAAAAAATGTGCGCAACAATACAAAAACCCAAATGTAAATAATTTTTTAAAATATTTTACAAGCATTTTCGTTTGTTAACAATGACACGCACATTTTTGGACTACGACGCAATGATTTTTCGACTCAGCTCAACTAGAGGATTAAAATAAGATACCGCAATATATACTTTCAGTACAATGCCTATAGGTTATTAACCAATGGGAGTTTCGTGCACGAATTGGAAATCTTTCCATTATATTTCCAGTATAGTATTGTATATTTTTTTGTATGTTTTTTTGTTTGTTATATAAGTGGGTTTTCGCTTTATAACATGGTTCCAAAAAGGACCCGTTACTGGTATATCGAGGTGCCGCTCGTTAGCTGGGCTATTGATCTGCCGGACTGTGGACGAGTAGACGGCAGCCGATATTGAAAAGCGGGTTTTATTTCGACTTGTAATTAATATTGAAATGTAGTCATACTGGATTTTGTGTGCGGGTTTAATCATGGCTGACATGTTAGATTTCTGTTAGCAGCTGATATCGGAGGCACACTGTGAAATGCAGATGACGTGGTCATAGATCATACATTAATTCAATTTATAATTTATGTAGTCAGTTGGAAATCTGAATAAGTTAATATACGTGGCAAGTTTAAAAAATGACATTTTTGACTTTGGAAAACATTTCAGTTGTCAAATTAAATAAATATACTTCATGTACTGAATAATGCTTCATGTTGGAATGAGTCTGATAATAATAATATTGATGTTTGTGATTGTTGTTATCACGTGATATAATGGATTTGTTAAATGGTTTTAATTGTGATTGGTGGGGGGTGGCGTCAAATTTGTCATGGAAGAAATGTGTAATTTAGGTAATTTTTAATAAATTTCGATTTGAATTTTATTTAATTGAAATAAATGGAACTAGGATTTTGAGTAAAAATGATTATTGATTAATTTATGAAGTGAAATGAAATCCTCGAGGCTTAGTTTGAAAAATGCTAGAATTACATATAAAATAGCATTAATTGGGTTAGATCTACAACGATAATCAACACACACACAAAAACATCAATTATTTACACGAAAATCCCATTATGCGATTTTTAAACGGAGATTTATTCGTTACTTTCCCGCAAAACACGTATCATATACGGCAGGAAGAAACCCAAATCTCCGTACAAACTTAGAAAAATCGAATCAATGAAATTTCATGTTTCCAAAATGATTTCAAACTGTTTGGTGATAAATTTCGAGAATTCTTTTTATATGTTTTTTACCTTTTTTGTTACTTTTTTTTTTTTTTTTTCTATTTTCACGATTTGGAGACCATTTTGAAAGTGGCTTTTCCCTATGCTATTTTGCTGGCAGTCATTTCCTTTGTTAGAATGGTGCAGTGAGACGTGGATTTCGTTCTTTTAGCCTTTATGGAAGCTAGTCATTTTGATGTGGAGTGCATGTGGAGGTGGGCGTGGTCTTTTGTCCATCTGTGTTGGAATGGACCATGAGTCGGTAGTGAAATGCCCTTTAGGGGCTACTTTTCACGGTTGGCACTTCTTTTAATATTTCTCTCCATCGACTTGTTAAAGAGGAAATTTATTTTTATTATAATAATGATTTTTTTTTTTTTTTTTACTGAGCCGCGTTCATAGAGGTCTTTGAACGTCGTTGACGTCATTAAGTGGGTTTTAAGGTTGTTGTTAAGAAACCTAATTACTGTCTTTTTAAAGGGTTTTAAGATTTTTTCCCCCTCTTTTTTGTACTTTACACATTTCGTGATAATAAAAAATGTGGTTCAAGTTGTATTTTTCTAAAAAAATTTATTATATCGATTTAGTGGTCCATCAGTACATATACCTAGGTAGAGCAAGGCCCTAAAAGTTATAAGTGACATGGGTCACAAGATATCTTACAATGGTTAGTTCACATTGGTGTTCACATCACCACTCTCCAATGTATCGCAACATGGCAGCGCAATGCATTGTGGGTTTAAAATCACAAACGTAAACTGAATTCAAAATTTTGGAGTAGGAAAGTAACGTAACTTAAGAAATTGCGACAACCAATGAGAAGACAGCTGCTTCGCACATGAAAACGAGATGAAATGAGAAATTACGTGATTGGTTCAGTTTGTGCCACTTATAGCATGAGATTCTCATGCCACCTTGGTCATGTCACTCGTATTACAGGTGAATGGGCCTATATACTGTTACGTTCAATGTGAACTAACCATTAGATGGCTTTTGGAATAGTTTACGAAGTTAATGCAAAGCCAATATGTATATTATAAAATATGGCCGCTGAGATTTGACTGGTATAGTCTGATTGAGTTGTTTATTTGTGCGACCAGACCTTCTGTTTTGGTTTTGAACACTTCTTTTCTCTAAACCTAAAGAATCTTACGAACAGCCGGCTTGACGAAAGTGCAGCACGTTCTCCCCTACTTCGAGAGGCCTTACACGCTGAAGAAATATATATGCACCCCTTTTTCGGCCAGATCTGTGTTCCCTAAATGTTAACTATAATTTCCTCGTATATCAAGCTGTGCAAAAGAAGGGATCCTGATAGAAATTTGCATGCAGCCCTGCAAAATGTTAAGCAGCGGTGATTTTAGGGTTCTTAAGTATCTTTTGGCTGGCGTATATGACTTCTGCTGCTAATATATGTTTAAAAAGTTTTTTAAGTTACGTAGTAACGGGTTACTTACTAGTTTAGTTACCGTATTTTGTCAATTAAGGGCCGCCCTCGAATTACGGCCGCGCCCCTCGGCGGTAATTCGAAATAAACGCCGCGCCCCTCGGCGGTAATTCGAAATAAACGCCGCACTCGAATTACGGCCGCGGCGGTTATTTGAAGTGTTTACGGTTTAATTAAATCGTTTTGTCGTAAATTGCGTTGCATGTACGCAACTTATTAAGTTGTAAAACATGTGTTCAAACGCTTTTAATAAGTTTTTAATACGTTTGCACGTGTTAAATACATAAAGATCGATTAAACACACGTTTTACAACTTAAAAAGTTGCGTACATGCAACGCAATTTACGACAAAACGATTTAAGCGCCGCCCTCGAATTACGGCCGCAATTTGTAATAAAGGCCGCGGCCCTTAATCGACAAAATACGGTAGTTTTACAACTGACTTGTCAGTGATTTAATGAAGTAGAAATCAGTCAAGGATGTAAAGTGCGAAGACAGAAAATTTGATTTTACTATTTCTGTTACTAATTTCTTTGTTGGAACTAAGGTGCTTTCTACTTCAGCATTTCAAGCACGTATTTGCGTGTAATTTATGGGATGAGCTTTCAGGACTTGGGCTTTTAGCGTAGCCATGTTGGATATCGACAAAAACCTGCAGTTGAAGCGCTTTTCCATAGTGCAGGGAAGGTTGGTCACAGTTATAATAACAATGTTGTAATGAAATAAAATGATTCTGTTGGAAATAATAAAATTTTAAACATTTTTTCGCTGCTGATGATGAAACAATATTATTTTTAAAGAAAAAACAAAAATATTTTATTGTTGTTTAATCTTAGAACTTTTTGTTATTATATCTATAATCGATGGAGGGTCGTTTCCTCTTCTTTTCCCATATCATGATGCACTTCATTTCCGCCAATTAAATCCCTGGGCTATTTTTGTTGCTCACTTGCCTGCATTACAAGGGAGTAAGTAGGGAAGCAAACTGAGCTTCTTATTGTCTTTTTACTTGTTAAAAAATAAAGTGCAAAACAAATAAGTTCTCACTTTGTTCCTACAAGGTGATGCTCAGAGATTTCAATCATGAAGATGCTCATCATGAGTGACATGTGCTTGCCACACTTGGGGTCCAAGAGATAAAAAATGGGGGAGATAGGGAGGGAGAAGTGGATCCATATGGTTGTTGGGGTGAGATATATAAATAAACTCAACACTTTGTGCTTAGGGGGGCTTTTTTTTAAAAACTGAATGTGAAATGTGATCTTTAAGTGGAGGATAAGAGTCATATGGTCAGAAATTAATTGGATATTACATTATTATTATAATTATTAAATGAGCATTAGAATGCAAAAAAAATAATTGTCTGGGTGGATTAAGTGGATTTATCTGTTAATTAAGCTGTCCATTTTGACTAATCAAACTCTTGTATCTAATTTCTAGACTGCCATGTAATTGTAATTGCTTTATCTTAGAAATTAGGGGTAATGGTGGTGTCACACCATTTGTTATTTAAATGATTTAATCTGTGACATTTGGATCATTAGTATTTGATAACTTTATTTGATAATTTTTTTTAGTTGTGTTAATTTTTTTATATGTTAATTATGATTACTTTTAATCATAGCTATTAAAAATGTGTTTTCAGTCAATCAATGATGAAACTTGACAATTATTTAACAATGCATAAAACTGTATTTTGGTTTTAAACTTGAAGGATATGTAATAATAAAATAAAAAAAAGGGAAGAGGAGCAGCAAACATATCGGAAAGTCAGAAACAGATCAATATAATATGAAAAAAGAAGTTAGGGAATGCATGAATGCATATAGTGCAATTTTACATATAATATTTATTGGGTTTTTATCTCGTGTTTATTTGATTAATATTTCATTTTCTACAGAAAATTTTGTTTAAATATTTACACAATTCAATTTTTCTTTTTTAAGTGCAGTCATGTTGTTCAAATATGCTTTTAACTGGCATTTTTATAAGATTAAAATGATACAATTTTTGAACTTTTTTTTTTTTTTTATTAAAAACAACTTCTTGTGAGGTAGTGTTTGGTTTATCTAAATATAACACATGCGTGTTTTACCAGGTGTATGTCATTAGACTTAAATTTTTTTTAGGTTCTATAATAATATCTTGAGATAAAATAATCTAAGCTAAAAAATATATATATATATATATATATATATATATATATATAAGTAAAAAAAAATATATTGATTTTATAGAAAACAAGAGAAAACAAACAACAATATATATAGATTTTAAAACATAGTTTTTTTTATTAAAGGAGCGTTACGTATAAGATTGGGTCAACTCAAATTTAATTATTTAAAAGTTAAATTACTTGTCCAATTATTCTTTTGTTTAATTTGTGCGGGAATTTCGGGCACAACATTTGTTCTGGTTTTTGGAGCAATTTCTGCACTTGAAACGGAAATAATGTCATATTTTCGCATGGATTCCGCGGAAGTTAGCTAATACCGTGTTCCCTCGGAAAGAACGGCATGCCGGATAATAGTAAATCCAACCAGGGTGCCGGAAAATTCGAATTTTCCGGCATGCCGGATAAAGTGAGTATTACGTTTTACAGCACCAATTCGATTTTTACTGCATGCCGTAAAAATGACCAGATGTCAGATTTGCAAAATCTGGTCAAACTCGGTTTTTCCGGCATGCCATTCTTTCCGAGGGAATACGGTATATGCTGACAAACATGATGGGAAAAATATTCTAGATTAATAACATACATCAGTCGAAAACATTAATTAATGTTAATTGTTGCATTTTTGAAGTAATAAATTCCATCGAAGACAGTATGACATTGACATTTTAAAATTTATAATTAACTTTTACCACAAAGTTTTCATTAAGAAATTTCTATTTTTTCATGGTTCACTAATATAAAAAAAAATTGAATTCCTTTGTTCTTGATTAATGAAAACAAAAGCTTTCATACAACCAGTTCCCTTGAGCATATAAGAATTTCTAGCAAAGGAGAAGTTATGATGGTCCCATCACAGTGTCCCATGAGTAAAGTGAAAAGTGTGATTTTGATGGAAACAAATTTTTTTTTCTATTTTTTTGTCAGGTGAATGCCGTTTTCCTGACAGTTGGAGTGGCGTCTGGTTCCAGAGTGAGATGCAGCATCTGATCAAGATCCAGGCTGGCACCATGTCTCTCAAAGGAAAATGTGTTGCTATGGAAGGAGACAAGTTCTTATTAGAAGACATGAGGTGAGTGCTGTACGAGGATACTTGTCTAATGGTGTTTATTATTGAGTGAAAAACCTGTGCATTTACTTCACAATATAACCAGGGAAGGCAGTCAAGCCTGCAGGAAGAGCGATCCTATCTAATGAGGGCCATTTGTTACTTTTACTGCTGTTTTTTATGTGGTTTTCTAGTTGGATTCACAGGATATTGTTGAGTTTAATCCTGTTTTAAACAATTGCAGCAATGAATTAGCTTTAAAACTCGGAGGGCCCGTGTAAATTCCACGGTTCATAAAATAGATTTTTGTTTCTCCAATAAGTGACCTATCATCACAGTTCATCGATTAAAATTCATAAAATTCAGATATTAGAGGTGACTTTTATGTCTTTGAGTTGTGCTTTGGTTTTTATTGCGTGATGACATGACTGATGTCATTTTGTCTTGAACTGGCCAGAAAGTCTGTATAGCAGTCTATTGGAAGGATCTAATTTTGAAGAGATTTAGTAGGGCCAGAAGTTGTCACCAAAAGCACTGAATGAGTTATGAATTTACTGGTTTGTTACCAATAATCAATATAGTGGGCTCAGTAACAAAGGAGTGGCCTGCATCAAGGGAATAGTTATCTCTATCTGGATTAGATGTTATATGAATAAGCACTTCTAAAAGTCACTGGATTTCCAATAGTTTTCCGACACATCGTTTATGTAATTAATAATATTGTTCTCAATCTCTAATTTGGGAATTTTTAGTAAGTGAGATTTATTGACATTTTGGTATTAGCATATCAAAGCACATGAATATTGATTAATCATTTAAATAACATTTGTAGAGAAGGCGAAGTAATTGAGCAGTAATGGAAGATGAATGGATTATTTTGTCGAAGGTTTACTTCGTTAGGAGAGTTTTTGTTTTCACGAAGTATGCACTGCAAATTTAGGTGTCTAAATTTTGTTTTAGGCCATAGATGTATAGACTCTAGACATAATTTTATACTATCTATTACTGTCTATTCATTAGCAGCAGTTTGATCAATTCTTTGTCTTATATAACCGCCAATTTCATACTGCAGTGACTCAAAAATAGTCATCTTGATTTTTAGGCTCATTTAAATGACTATTAAATGGAACCAGTGTTAGGTTCTTAAAGTATCTTAACTTAGGCTGTCTAGTTTTGCAGTGTGACTAATAGAAAATAATTACTCACAAACAATCCAGGCACTAACAGTAACTATTCTACTAGGAGCATACTTCTCAGCCCTACAAGCATTTGAATATATAGAAGCACCTTTCACAATTTCAGACTCTGTTTATGAAATATTTCCGAAGTATTACACACTTCGTACGAATGTCAAAATAATGATATTTAGTTAAAAATTTCATATTTTTATTTGAATAGTATCTATCGAGATTTTTGAAAAATCTTGCTTCACATTGTTGTGTTTTTAGTTTCTTACAAAGACAAAGTGTCTATTAAATGGTTTACGACCTCAGATATTTTATAGCTGAATAATTTTTGCCATCTCTTAAAATGGCCTGAAGGATTTTTATTTATTGTTTAAAGTTTTCCGAGCACCATTAAAAAAATTCTTTTGTATTTGAACAGCTTATTTGAGCTTGGTGAGGGACATTGTTGGCTGCTGCTGGCAGGACGCTGTTTCTGACGTTACAGTTGGTATTCTCCATGTTAAATACCGTATTTCCTCGGAACGAACGTCATGCCAGATATTAATGGCGAGTCAGACCAGGGTGCCGGATAATTCAAATTTTCAGGCATTTTGCCCATTTGATTATTAATTGACCAGTTGTCTACTTGTCAAAAACTGGTCAGACTCGTGATTACCCGCAAGCTGTTGTTTCTGAGGCAATACGGTACATAGGGTTTACGTCACAAAAATTCTCTATTTGGTCTCGCTTTTATCGTTATATTGTTGTCTGCTCGTTAATTTTCACAACTTCAACATTGGGTTTAACCTTTTAATATCTTTCAAAACATCTCTGAAAAATTATTTATGGGTTTTAAATATAATGCTTGCTTGATCTAATGGACCAATAAAAAAGGTTTTTTACTTGGTATTGATAACAAGCAAATATCTAATTTCATACTTGTATCACCTTAATGGCTGTGATACATTGTTTATCAGATGAAATAACATTGCTCCAATTGCCTTTGATGACATTTTTTATCTATAGAGTACAAATGATTATATTTCTGTAGTGATGCACTATATATGTAGCAATATCGATCGGTATACAATTTAAAATTAAAATTAGAACCCGACAGTGAGAAATCTTCCATCTAGTGGCAAAATATATGTGTAGTGAAATCTTGTTACAATGGAATGGTGGAAATAACTTACTTATATATAGTTTTAACGAGAATTCACTACAACGAGAAGTAAATTACTTGTAGTGGTCGGTAATATGTAATTCTACAATACAATTTCAATCTTGTCAAACTCCAACTGACATGGTGTTAAATATGCATGCATGTTGTTTGTTGTTTTCTGACTACCTATAAAGAAAAAAGATTAAAAACAGGAAGCTGTCATTGTTGATATATAGCAGCATACATTAAATTTGAAAACAATATGAAAAGTTTATTCATACAAACAACATATTGCTTTGATTTTGATATTGCAGACATTGCTCTACAAAGTATTATTGGTATTTTCATATATTGTATGATACATAGCAACTCTTCTTTTCTATTGTGACTTGTTGTCAGTGATTTTTAATACTTATACTGAAATACTGAAATTATACGAATGTCTATGAATTTTATGAATGAATTCATCATTTAGAGTTTTCGGTAAGGAAATAAGCTGCTGCGCTGCAATGTGGCGATTAAATAAGATGAAGTTTAATGCTGGAGACACACTAGGCGCGAATCGTGCGAATCGCGGCGTTTTGCAATTTTTAATACGCTTATTTCCGGTTAAAATCGCCTTTTGCCAAGCGATTTTGAAAGTACATGCTGCCAGTACTTTTATGATTGCGATTCCAATTCGCAGCCAATCAAGAGCAGTTTTTTAGGGTCATTCAAAATTGCAAAGCGACGCGATTCGCGCCTATAGTGTGTCTCCAGCATAATGCAAGAGTTTGTATGGAAGCTCTTAAGAAGGCTCTTATTGCAAGTGCAGATTTTAATCTCAATTTGAAACACTGCACCAAGTCGAGGCATTTTACACTTACTTGGAAGTTAGGTCAGGATTAATGAGAAAGGATTTTCATTTGAATCGCTTGGCGGCATTGGAATGTAGGATAGGATTGGAGAGATTGGCATCTAGAAATTCAAATTGGATTTGGATTAATGAAAAAGACAAGAAATCTAATTCGCAAGGAGTTTTTGTTTGCATACACATCTAAATTGGCGTATTCAGCATTAAATAGGCTGAAAGTAAACATGATCTTTAATATTCTTCAGCTTGAATTTCTATTTGTAGCTAGACAGGTTTCTTTTAGTAAATACATTTGGGTAACCTATGATGTGCCTTTGGTACTCTCTAAATGTAAGGAAAACATTAGGTCTTTGCAGTTAGCGTAGCTGCCACAACTTTAGCACATTTCCATGGACTGCGAGGTAAGTACATCGCGTGAAAGAACACTTTATGGCTAAACTGGGACTGCAGCCTTTTCCTGTCAAGAGATGCTTTTTCCACTCAATGACCTTTGCTGGGTGTTCTTTTGTCAGCATATGACATGATGTAGTCATTTCACTGGACAGAACTAAGGGTAAGTGGGGTAAAGGACAAATGGTGATTCTAGATGATACACTACATCTCGACTATACGTACAGTATCGGACCATAAGAACATAATAATAGTTATTTTTTATTATAAAAATGTCATTTAAAAAAAAGAGAGAGATAGAATTGTGTTTATAGACGTAAGCGGCGATTTAAAATACAAAAAGTAACAATAATTGTGGTGTGATATGTTTATTTTGGTTTGATCTACGACAACGAACAGAGACTATGTTTTGCGTAGCATCAGGATTCAAGTAAGGTGTGATTGTTGTGCGCAGTTGGCGATGTGGTGCAGTTTAAATTTAGCATTAAGATATCGGGCGGCGACTGTAGTTTAGGTTTTTATAGAGAAGCAAAGTGTAAAATTTTTTTGGGCCAAAATTAGATGGCCCCTCTTGAAAATGTTTTCATCAATCGGAACGTTCCGGCCCAATTCAAGCACTGGTCAAATGCTGTAGTTTAGATAAAAGTTTAGATACAATAAATATTTATCAACAATTAGTGTAAATAAATTATGTTTAGCTAAAGCAAATAAAGTTTTGAGAGAAAAAGACCACACGCTTTTGTCTTGCGGCAATTTCTCATTAGTCTTAACCACAGAAGCAGTGAGACGATAATCTTATCATAAACCCAAACCTCTCTGCTTCCTATATCTTAAGGCAATGGGCTGTGCTTAATTCATTTTTTATACATCCCATCATCTTTATACGTTTTTCCCCTTCTTTTGGCAATGACTGGCTATGGTCAGCGTCTTCTCTTGAGAATTGAGTACAGATGGCAGGAAGCTGGCAACGATCGAATCTCTAACTTTAGTGTTATAAAAAAATAAAGAGAAGTTTTTCTCTTTCTCTTTGTACTGAATGAATGGTTGGGTGTGGCTGCACGAGGGGGCGTTGAAGCGCTGTCGAAATTTGTAGGCGGAAGTAACTGGCGCCTAGGACGGTGGTTGGTCGACACGCACACATGATTCGGATACTCAATTTTCTAATGAATAGACGATGGAACGGTGAGATTTGCATTAATTTTAGTGGGTTAATCGTTTGTTTTATCATTATAAAGTGTGTTAATGTCTCACTTATTAAATTATATTTCTGTATAGGGATGTGTTAACTGTTATTTCTTTTTCAATTGTTTATACCATTTGATTTATTTATTAAAAATACTGATAAGAATATCAATACAGTCAAACTTTGTTATATGAAGTAAAAAAAATTGCTGAAATTTGATCCTAAAGTAAATACCATACATACTCGCGTATAAAGCTGAGTTCTCACTTGCGATTTTTCCGCTTTATTGCACGAAAACTGACGTCAAAATTGTGCTATTTCTAAAATAATTTTTTTTAGGTTTTTCTGTGTTTTTGCTGCATGTGGGACCCTAGAAAAAAAAGGTAACTTTTTAAGTTGTTTTTAACATAAAAACATCTTAAAAGTTGCGTTTAGCTATGCAAAGATTATTTAATACGTTTAGCTATGCAAACGTATTAAAACCTGCGCTTATTTCAAACTACAGCGGGGGGGGGGGGGTGCGGCTGTAATTCGAGAGCGGCCCTTAATCGACAAAATACGGTAATCAAAAAAAATTAATCCATAAGAATAGTAAGTCTATTTTTAAACTTATTATCATTCTTTTTTAACTCTAATCGAAAAAAACTAGAATAATTAATGTATTATTGATTAATGGGCTCAAAGAGTGAATTTATTTAAAAATGAAGCAAAATGAAACAGATGGTAGTGTGAACTGCGCCCGCCTTCATATTGGTTTGTATGATTGGGGGTCTGGCTGTAATTATAAGGGATAGGTACATCGAGCGCTCTGCTCCTAATTCTTGCCTGGGTATTAAAATGCTTTCGTGTGAATTTGAAAGTATTAAAAAAAAAGAGGGAGAAAGGAAATTAGAGACCACTTGCCGCTCGCGTGTGTGGCTGAAGGCGGTGACTTCCGCCAACGTCATGATCAATGACGTCGAGTCGAATAAAATATAATTTTTTTCCAAGAAATTATTACAAACACATTTATTTTTCTTTTCAAGCTGAGGTAATTAATAATGAAAAGTTAAAAAGAATTTTTTAATATTGATTTTGAATGTGACCCATCAGCTACCGTAGAGCTGTTGGGGGCTTAAGCAAATGGGAATCATGCTTTGAAAACATGATTTTCTCATGTGATGTTTGCTGGATCTCAAGAAATCTCTAGATAAGAGATCATCATTTAGTTTTATAGCGAGCTATTGCTTTAGTTTGGCTTGCAGGGAGCAAAGAAGCAGGTTAAGGTTATGGCTATGGCGCCCCACATGTGTCCTTATCTATAAGTGGTTCACAGTTGGCAATGTTTGACTGCAAAACATGAAGTTCATATGATGAAATACAAACAAGACTTGTTTATAAGCTGTTTTATGGCAGTTTTATGGTTGTTGTAGTTAAAGATGGTTGGTTTGAGTTGAGTTTTATATGATATTTGGTATTAATAAGTAGGTGCGTTCAACATTTCTCTGGTTAATGTTGTTTTTCTTGTTTACAGGTTGGCGGAAATGACGTTTTTTGCGTCATATTTTCATAAACGGTTTATAGAGAAACAATAACCATAAACAGGGCATAAAAAGGCAGAGGGCATTTTTTTGGTTTATAGTAAGCATTATTGGCAGCTACTTTGGAATCACCGAACATTAGATGCATCCAGGGACTAAAACATTTTCATGTTTCAGTCGTTTCCCGCGTTTTGTTTCCTGAAATGTGGCGTCATTTCCGGAAACGTTTAGGTTTAAGCCAAGAAACGCTACTATTCCAGCGTTTCACGAGACACGAGTTGTGTCTTACATTTGCGCACTCGTTTGCGCAGCATCTAACTCTACTGTTGTAGAGATAGATCGGCACCATTTGTTTTATAAGTCACATGACTGTTTCAAGTCATGTGATAGAAACTAAAACTTAGCTAAAACTTGCCTAAAACTTAGCTAAAACGTGCCTCAGATTTTCACACTCAGAATTATACACAAAACATATACAAAACAGACCCCGCAAAACTCGTTTTTCACAGGTTTTAGTTCCTGAATGCACCTATTGAGACGTGTTGTTGGAATGAGTTTGAAGCGTAAACGGTGTGGCATAAGCGGGGGGTCGCATGCGGTCGACACGCAAATGGTCGACATTTGCAGAAAACGCGCATTTGGTCGACACGCATTTGGTCGACACGCATTTGGTCAACACGCATTTGGTCGACACGCAAATGGTCGACATGCAAATGGTCGACACCCATATGGTCGACATGCAAATAGTCGACACTCACATGGTCGACATGCAAATAGTCGACATGCAAATGGTCGACACATTTGATTGTTTTATTTAGAACAAAAATTGAATTGTAAAAAACTTAATTATAATGCAAAAAAATTAAAATCAAATTGAAAAAAATGAAATCATAAAATATATATGTATAGGTGTATATAAATTTCAGTTGGATATAAAAATTATGCATTTTTACTTTTTCTTTTTGACAATTCAAATTGAAAAAGTAAAAATGCATAAATTTTTATTTCCAACTAAAATTTATTATATACATATACATATATACATACATATTTTATGATTTCATTTTTTTCAATTTGATTTTAATTTTTTTGCATGATAATTTAAGTTTTTTTACAATTCAACATTTTATTGTTCCAAATAAAACAATCAATTGTGTCGACCATTTGCGTGACCATTTGCGTGTCGACTATTTGCGTGTCGACCATGTGAGTGTCGACTGGATGCGCCATGGCATGTCGACCATGTGGGTGTCGACCAAATGCGTGTCGACTAAATATTCTGTCGACCATTTGCGTGTCGACCGGAAGCTACCCTTCCAAAAGCTACTGCCTCTTCCTCGGTATTAGTCCAAGCCCTTACGCTGGAAGGGTAGCTTCCGGTCGACACGCAAATGGTCGACAGAATATTTATTTGGACTAATACCGAGGAAGAGGCAGTAGCTTTTTACTTGGCTTTCAAGCCTTATTTAGGAAGAGAACAGGTAAATTTAAAATTGATTCTTGCATTTGCTTCCCAAATAGTTTCCAAATTGATTATGAAAATAATTAGCCATGTTCATTTCAAAAACGGATTATATTGCTCTTCATAGTCAAAGCGATTTAGAAATTGAATGCACTCAGTGTCTTATTGGTTGTTTTAACTTATTTTTTGATGTCCAACAATAGCTTATAATCAGAAACACCCTCTTTTGCTTTATTGTTAATTTTCTTACTGTTTAAAAATAATTTAATCAATTTTAAACAATTTAATTTAAACAACTTAAAAATTAAAGAATTGGTCGGTATAAACTCTACTATAGGTCTTGATGTTTACCGGGACCAGGTTTTTTTTTTTTTGGTTGATTTCCGGTTATGAATAAGTGATTTTTGGCTTTGGTTTTGAATATAAATTTCACTTTTTATACTACATAAAGAAAAAAAATTGCCGCCTTTCATATTGGCGTGAAGCAACAGACTATCGATTGTAAGTAGAATGAAATTATAGCGGAAGTTGGTCTGGAGTGTTGATTATACAGCAGACGATTGACGAGGAAGAAAAATGAAGGAAGGATAAAAAGCTGGGCAAATTACAAAGCAACAAAACTACACCATTTATTCAACCTGTCAATATAAAGTCATCAAAATGATGACCACACACAAATAACATACATTTCTTGGCCTAAGGAAGGTTGTATATAGTGACGTCTTTCCTGTAATTTGAAATGCAAAAATAATGTAGGGTTTAATTTATGGAGTTTTTAATTACTGGGAAATGTTTTATTAAAAGGCTGTACATTTCTTTTAAAAAAAATTGTTGCCATAAAATATTAAAGGGTAAATAATTAATGACATTTTAAGTTTGTGATTTGTTCAATTTTAATTATGCTTTTGGGTTATTTGTTTACGCAAATAGCAAGAGGGTGAATATGCACAACATGTGTGTTTATTTTTAAAGATACTTAAAGTGGGTTAATGTGTTTGCAATGTTTGGATTAATTGGGGTTTTAAAGACATCTTATTGTGTATTAAAAATGTCAATGGGCAATAATTAGTAATTAATTGTTTTAGCTTTCAAAAAGTCATTAAATCACAAAAGTTAGTGCATTGTTTCGTGGAGGATCAATCCAAATTGGCAATCAGTTATGCTGGGCGCTGACATGCAGCGATTCGCATCGAATTCCGCTGATGGCTCTGCGCATGCGCAGAAAATGTCACTTCCGCCGTGCGATCAAGGAATCAACTTTTGAAAAAAGTACAGACATGGTATACTTTTTCACCAGGCGATTCAATCGCATCCAATTGAATCACATGTTCTACTTGCTCCATTTTGGTTGTTTTTTTATCAACAATTGGTCCAAAATATTTTGTCATATTAACAAATAGTTCAAACAACAGGTGTCAAGGTTGTGTTATTTGTCATAGCTACAAATATTTTCGAGAACAATCGATTTGCCTCAAGTCTGCTGTAGCAGAGGCGATAATGCTGGGCGCAGACATGCAGCAATTTGCATCGCATTCAAATCGCTGATGGCTCTGCGCATGTCCAGAAAACGTCACTTCCGTCGCGCAATGAGAGAATGTACTTTTTCAGGCGATGCAAATCGCATCCAATGGGATGCGAGTATTGTATCGCGATTACTGTCGCGAATCGCCGGACGAAAATCGCTGCGCGATGAGAATAGCTGCATGTCTGCGCCCAGCATTACTGTCGCAAAACACGGGACAAAAACGCTAGGCGATGCGAAATCGCTGCATGTCTGCGCTCAGCATAAATGTATTGTCGCTGAGGGCGACGACACCACTCACTTATTGTTTTTTTCTTTGGTTAAGGCAGTGGTAATTTAGATTGATGTCTGTCGAGTTAAAAGCCAGTTAAAAATATTTATTTTGTCATATTTTTTTTCCAAATCTTGTCAAGTCTCACTGCAAATCTCGTGAAAACTCCCTGCAAGTCTTGTAAAATGTCGCTGCAAGTCTTGTGAATCTCACTGCAAGTCTCGTGAAATTTCACTTCAAGTCTTATGAAATCTCTTCAAAAGAAAATTTATTTTGTTTCTTCAAGAAATATTTTAAAATATACATTTTTTATTGGATGTCTCAAAATGACCCATCAGGCAAAGTACAGAAATAGACATCTTATATAGACCTCAAGTCTTGTCTAGGTTTATCTTCAAAAAAATTCGTAGAAATTCTTACTTAAATCTGGCTGATTCGGAGTAGAGTTTGCGATAACATTAGTTCATGTTTTAAATTATGAAAGTTGAGAGATTAAGGTTAACAAGATTATAGTGAGCTTGAATTTTAAGAAGGAAGATGTGAGCATTGTAATGTCCAGAGGTCAGTGTGTGGTCACTGATAATGTAGGTTGATGGAAAAAGGGTTTAAAGATGACAAGTAGTGTCAGAGGGGACAAGATAGTTTGTTGTTACATTTGTCATTCTTGTGGTTGCTTATCATCTTAAGTTAACATTTTTAAACACTTGAAATCAACATTATTAAGCAATATAGTTTGTGATTGAATGTACAGCAACTACCCCTGGTCAAAAGTATGGAAACAGGCACTTTTTGAAAGTCAGAAAAATGGAAAATTCTTAAAAGCTGTAATACTGACAGATAAATGGTTGAATGATAAGAGCTATCATTTCGTGTAAAATTTTTGAAGATTGATTAAGTAGTTACTGAGATAAAAATTAAAAACCATCTAAATCAGGTTTTTGCAATTTTGACAATATCTCGAGAACTGTTGAAGATAAAATTAAAATTAAACTGATCTAGGATGTTCCATTTCTTGGGCAACTTTTTTTAATTGGATGTATGGGTCTGCAAAGCTCTCAAAAAAAGTCATAATGGAGCTATGTAATTGTTGTCAACAATCAAAATTTTCAAAAAATCAGAATTTTATTCCAAATTCAATGACACTCCAGAATGTTTAACTGTGTACAAACCTTTAACACATCCAGGATGTATGACTTAATTCATCAAGAATTCTGGTCAGAATGATTTTTTTAAAATTTTGATTGTTGACAACAATTACATAACTCCATTATGACTTTTTTGGAGGGGTTCGCAGACCCATACATCCAATTTAGAAAAGTTGCCCAAGAAATTGAACATCCTAGATCAGTTTAATTTATCTTCATCAGTTCTTGAGATATAAGGTGCGTTCAAAGTTAAAACCATAATTTGACTTATCTTAATCTGGCATAATACTTATTGATAAGCTAGATAAGTCATTTAGATTGTGAATGCTCTTTAAAAAAAATTATGATTAAAAATCATGTTTGTGTTAGGGTAGTTTTTTGAGCTGATTTTATTGCTTGAAACATTGAAAAAACATTAGCTTTAGCTGAGAAAATGTTTATTCCATTATGGCTAATATATTCTATGCAAGAAAATAGTAAAATTTGTGTAAGTAATGAAAAATTATTTTGACGGACCATCAGCGAACATCGTGGCCGACGTAGGTGCGTGTTCCGCTGCCACGATGTTCGGTGGTTTCCGTCAAAATTGTTTGTTATTACTATTTGCTATTTTTTATGCTGATTTCTCATGAAATCATTAGGATGTTGTTAAATGACATCCCCACTTACTCCAAACTGAGGTTTTATTTGTTAAAACCTCAGTTTGGAGTCGAGAAACACCATGCGCGATCCAAGATGGTTGCCACTGAATGACTTAGGCATAAGTCATGTCATAATTCACGATTGGTGTGACTTATCAAAAAGCCACTTATCACAGTTGACTTATCTGTTTAGTGACGCAATTTTGGTCACTTCCGGTTTGCCGTGAGTCATTTTAGACATGACTTACAGATAAGTCATGTAAGTCATTTGACTTTGAACGCACATAATGTCAAAATTGCAAAAACCTGATTTTGATGGTTTTTAATTTTTCTCAGTAATTACTTAATCAATCTTCAAAAATTTTACACGAAATTATAGCTCTATCATTTCTATAAATCCTCTTAAAACCATTTGTCTGTCAGTATTACAGCATTTAAGAAATTTTCATTTTTCTGACTTTAAAAAAGTCCCTGTTTCCATACTTTTGACCAGGGGTTGTATATATTGTTTCTTATAGTTTATTCTATTGTTGCCTATCTTGTTCTGAGTGTTGAATAAAGAGCTTGGTTGTTGTGAGAAAGTAAGACATCGGTGTTGTTTCTTATCTGGATTCAAGGCTTACTATAGGAGTCAGTATATAAGGCTTGATCTATCTCATCTGCTGTCCCTTGTCTGAGCTTAATTAAGGTGGTGTTGTGTGGATAAATGTATGCTATCCAACAATTTGTGCACGAAACTGAAAAGTGAACTTTTTTGCATTGTACTGAAAGTATATATTGTGGTATCTTATTTTAATCCTCTAGTCGAGCTGAGTCGAAAAGTCATTGTTTGGTAGCCAAACAATGTGCGCAACAATACAAAACCCCAAATGCAAATATTTTTTAAAAATATTTTGCAAGTGTTTTTGTTTGTTAACAATGGCACGCACATTTTTGGACTACAAAGCAATAAATTTTTTTCTCAGCTCAACTAGAGGATTAAAATAAGATACCACAATATACACTTTCAGTACAATGCATACACTATTTACCAATGGGAGGTTCGTGCACGAATTGTTAGATAGAGTTTAGTTTTCAATCATCCGCTATTGTTCTTTTGTGATGATTCCGAGAGACGTAAATAGTGGAAAACTATCAGATTGGCTACTTTCTGTTATAGTGTATGCACTGTTATAATTATATATAGCTGCATCGAGGGTTTTCATAAGGGAAAAGTACCTGCTACAAACTCTAGATGATATAATTAGCGAAGAAGACACAGTACACTACAGAGCATCCAATGTGGTGCCATGCTGACTCATGCGGCGTCATTGTATGGACCTAGAGAGTAGAATCCAAGCACAATTGAGTTTGGAATGTGATCACTCCAAAGAGACATAATAAAAGCCAGACATGAGGTAAAATAGAATGACTATTACTTTCACTTTGTGTGATTTCCTCAGTTTGGGTTGCATTTTACCCAAAATGGCTGCTACGATCGACTGAAAATTTCGTAGAAGTATTAGGGCAATTGATGGTGTGGAAGTTAGGTCTTCTGTGTGGAGATAGTGGGGAAATAGTGAAGATATATGGGAAAAACAATTGAATTATGATTTTATTGCTGCTGCACATTGGAAATTGGGAGATTTATTGCATTGCATATTGAATTATGGTAGGTCATTGGAATTCTCTATTGATTTAACTGAATGAAGTGATGGATTGCTAGTGCTTGAAATTGAAATTAGATATAGGAGAATAAACTGGGGAATGTGACTAAAAAAAAATTAACAATAATATTTTATTGCTTAAGGGTTATTTTGTGCATTGCAGGCTTGTTTGGTGAAATTTAAAATGACAGAAATGTCAGTCATAGCAGATATTTGATTAAAAAATTAAATTTTCAATTTAATTTTAATATTAATTTGACTACTTTGTCGTAATATTGGATCTAATTATACAATGCATTTTGAATTTTACTCAGCATCTCACTTTTATTCATGTAGCTAATATTGCTAATATGCTAATATTGATGTTTGTCATGGCAAAGTAATAAGTGAATAAGGAATTAATATTAGGTGCATTCAATTATGAAAACAAAAGTCACTTGTTTGCCGTAAGGGTCTTTTATAAGGTAAGTATGAAGTAAACTAAATCATAGTTGCTTTATAGAAATGACTAAAGTGACTTTAGAGAAAAGGCAAATATAGAGCCAACTTCTTTGTCTTATAGAAGTCACTTGTTTTTACTGCACATGTTCAGTTAAAACAACCAAAATGGCACGACACTCTGTTGTATGTCTTGATCAAATGAAGAAGAAACACAAATTGCTAATTTTCTATCAGAAGTTTTTTACTTGGGCAAAGATCAGGTTATAGTAAATTGTTTTAGCTCGATCAAACACAAATCGGTAGCTATTTTGGTATGAGCAAACAAAGCTGTGTGCGCATGAACAATTTTAAAGTGTAGACATCGAAACGTCATTTTTCCATAAGGCCAATAAGGAGAAGTGACTTAACTTTTTCAGGATTGAATGCACCTATTGATTTAGTTAGCCTATACCAATGACTGCAAAAGAAACATGCAGTTAAATTTGAGGGTTCTATCTGTGAATTAAGTGTTTACTAAGTTTATTTAAAATTGAAGTGGTTTTCCTAATCCTGTTCTTGACAATCTGGTCTATTTTTTATATACAGAAGTGATTTATGCCAAAAACACATCATTTTGGTGACTAATCCTAAGTGCCACTCCAATAAAATATGTTATGAAAATGTTTGATGAAGAATTTATTTGGTGTGGAACTAAAAATAAATTTGAAATGTATTTTAATTTTTAAACATCTGTTGCTATTTATAGTAATAAATTATGTGGGGTGAGGGAGTTTGGGGTATGGCATTTTTTTTTATAGAAAATTATTAGTTTTAAAATTACTTTTAAACTCAATAAATTGTTAAATTATTTTAAAAGCTTTTCTTTGTTCATGTAATTAATGAGGTATTTCTTCATGCATTTTCTCCTCACTAACTATAAAACCACCAACAATATTTCTTGCATATTTTCTGGATTATATGCACAATGTGTATAAAAAATCATTTTGCAAAAAAAAAACTTTAGGACTATAAAAGAAGTTCTCAATTTCCTACAATTTACATAATTCACAGTCTTGAAAGAAATTTATTTTGTTCTCTCATCATTACATCAAATTTTATAGTCATTTTAAACTCATTTCCTGTCTCTTAGACAAAAAAAAGGGTCGTTTTCAAATTATAGGTTCTCCAACCCTCATACCTCTGGTTTAGTTTTCCCCTCTTTGCTCTTAAATAAACTTCAACGAAACCTTAAAGTTCAGTTATAGGGGCAATTCATTTTTGAAAATCATCTCCAGATGGCAGGTCAAGTTGAATCTTTGTTACACAGTGTTGATAGATGAGGTTTAATAGTGCATTGACAAAGTAAAAACAAAGAGCAGTTTAAAAAACTTACATTACTCAAAATCAAGTTCATGTGTTAGAGCAAATAATGGCACAGGGTCCACAGAGATAAACAAACAAGAGTTATTAAGATTTAAACTCCATCTAATAATTTATGCACGAAACTTTCATTGGTTAATGGCTTGTGCATTGTACTGAAAGTATACATTGTGGTATCTCAGTTTAATCCTCTAGTCGAGCTGGAGTTCAAAAATCTGCATGCCATTGTGAAAATATTTTTAAAAAATTATTTACATTTGGGTTTTTGTATTGTTGCGCACATTTTTTGGCTACGAAACAATGATTTTTTGACTCAGCTCGACTAGAGAATTAAAATAAGCTACCTAAGTTCACTTTTTAGTTTTGTGCACGAATTGTTAGATAGAGTTTAGATTGTAACAATAATAAGCTGAAAACATTATCGATGCAATATTTTGTCACTAGTTGGAGATGAAAACACGGGATAGTCAATATCGAGGAATAGCAAGTAACCATATGGGCGAAGAATAGCAAATTATTGGTCTTAGCTGAAAGTTTTTTTTTTTCTTTGCTCTGTGAATGTTTATTGCTGGGCTTTGGCATTGTTTTTTTCTTTAAGTCCTTTGTGGGTTTAGGTGATGTTCAATAAATTTTAAAAACATCGGCATTGAAAAATGAGATTTTTTTTTCATCTTCTTGGAAAAAAAAGTTGTTTGTTTACTTTTTTCATGATTTATTATATGGATAAAGTTCTGATCCAGTGTAGTAAGTGATGTGTTCACTGTTCACTGATCTATTTATTGACCGGATAACAATAAAATTGGTTTTTACTGTACAAATACACCAACATATCTTCATAGCATTGAGTTTGCAGCAGGTGCTTGTCCCTTATAATTATAGCTAGTTTTGATTCTGTGAATAATGTTATAAATTAAAGAAAAAATTTGTTTGCGGTGTAATAAAACCTTGATTACACAATGTACTGATCATCATATGACCTGGTAATCATATCAGTGATGTAAATAGTGAAAACAACTAGATGGCTATGTTATTTCAGCTACTACAAGTATAGTGTAAGCTCTGTTATAGTTATGAGTTTCTATCATAGCTATAGCTATACTGGAGGTTATAATATAAGGAAAAAGTAGTTTGTCTCAAACTTTATGACACAGTATCAGCCTTATATATATAGTATATATATAGAAAGTATTTTATTACACAAGTGGATTTCTGATTAATCCAAATGGCCTATTAGTCATTTTCAAGCTGATGATGGTGCCAAGAATTAATGGACGAAGGAGATTCTAAATTAGGCTTATGTTATCTGCTTTGGAACCATATCCATCTACTGTTGAATGGAAAAAGAAGCAACAAGCCAGTTTGGGGTTAATCCTATGAAATCCAGTTAGGTGTCATGTGTCTTATAAGTCTGTGATAAATTCGTAAATTATTAAAGAGAAAATAGACTGCAGGTTTTCATTTAGGAAATGGGTTTTACTTATTAAACTTATCTCTTTTTTTGATGATGGGAATGTTCAGTTGGTTTCTGCTGGAACAGCCAATGGGATGGTTTTCCAATATCTTCTTTAATAATGGTAGATTTTGTGCATCTCAAAGTGAATTGTTTGTAAAATGCTTCAGTTGTCATTTTTTTGTTTTGGATGCATCAAATTGAGGTGTGGATTCTTTTCCCAAACCACATGCATTGCACAATTCACAATGACCCTTTACGACTACCTGGGCAATAGGCAGCTCAATTGTGGTTGTGTTACTCGTTGCTTGATAGAGTCGTCGACTGGGAATCTCATATACACATTTCTTTAAAGCTGTTTTTTTATTCCATTTTGGTATTGAAAATTCAAAATTGAAAAAAAAGTAAAGAAATAAAACGTTTTACTGCTTTCGATTATATTTTATTCAAGAAATTTAATAAAGAACAACGAGTGAGAGAGAGCGGGAGAATTATGTTTATAGATGCAAGCGGCAATTTACACGATACACTGACAAAACTGAATTTGACATACTAAATATGACAAAATGAATCTGACTAACTAGATTTAACTTATACAAACAAACACATTTGACCAAAAACATTTAATAAACACTACATTTGTACATTCCATTGCAGAATAGAATGCAGTCTTAAAAGAAGATTGAAGCTTTTTGATCTTCCAGAAATTGAAATAATTTGACTTGTGTACACATCAAGGAAGAAAATTAAGCTATCGTATATACTCGCGTATAAGTCGACTCCGACTTAAAACTGGTCAAAAACCATTGATCCGCGTATACGTCGAATTGGAAAAAAAAGATCAAGATTTGGTCTAAAAATCTTCGATTTATACGCGAGTATATACGGTAAATGCATTAAAATTTTATCTAAATCAATTGAATCTTTCTAAATCTATTCAAATTTTTTCAAATTTCATTCAAAATTTTTAAATTCTCATTCCACATCTGTGACAAGCTGATTTTGATTACCGGACTCCTCGGGTAAATCTCAGTCTTTTTAAATGTTTGATAACATATCATCAGCTTTACTTAATCATAACTGTATACGGGTGAGGAAAGACCCTAGAAAAATTTATGTCTTCAAATCTTATCAGCTATAATTACAGGACAGATCTGTCCCCATCTGGTGACAAATTTGTCGGATAAAATTCATTGCTGTAAGGTTCTTATCTAAACGATCATCTTTTGTTCTAAATTCTGCAGCCCACCCACAAACTTGAAGGAAAAACATGTCAGCTCTGATCATGTCAAGTGACTTTTTTTTCCTTTTATGTTGTTGGCCATCTCTCTTTTTCTCGCGAGTTAACGTCGGCTTTCTTTCATCTACAGACTTTGATTTAAATTATTGAATTCCAAATCAGCTTTATTTTTAGGTGCGTGGCTCTCATAAAGACAAATCTCATTATGAATGCAGTTTTTCAAATGATTATTTATAGCTCAAATTGTCTGTGTCCCAACATTTTGCTGGGTAGGTTACTTCCAAGTGGGCGGGCCACCAACACTTAATCTTAGAGGCCTTGGCAGTTGGTGAGAAAAAAGAAGAGAGGAGGGGAAAAAAGAGGTCAAAAAAGGATGTGATGGGAATTTGGATTGAATTCAATTTTTTTTTTTTTTCAAATAGTAATTGTAATAAGTGGTTCTTGGAAGGAAATAGATTTGTCTTTTTGTTTCACTACTGTTGTGGCGGAACATGTAATAATTCATTTTTATTATTATAACAAACTTTGCTGGAAATAAAACAAGAAAAACAATTTCAAATGCAACTGCAAAATGCCGGTTTGTCCTTCTGCAAAGTTCTAAACGCTGTTTACAAAAACTTACGGCAAACTCTTATATTTGTTATTGACCTGTGCACTGCGAAGGATGATTTTTAAGAAAAATCATAATGAGAAAAAAGTTCTAACAACCACAAGAGCTAGAGATATCTAAGCCACCAAGACATTACTATAATTATACAAAGTTGTAAATAAAATCTGTTTGTAAAATACATGTAAAATACATGATTTTGCGAGTTTTTGTGAGATTTTGCGAGTTTTTATGAGATTTTGCGAGTTTTTATGAGATTTTGCGAGTTTATATGAGATTTTGCAAGTTTATATGAGATTTTGCGAGTTTATATGAGATTTTGCGAGTTTATATGAGATTTTGCGAGTTTATATGAGATTTTGCGAGTTTATATGAGATTTTGCGAGTTTATATGAGATTTTGCGAGTTTATATGAGATTTTGCGAGTTTATATGAGATTTTGCGAGTTTATATGAGATTTTGTGAGATTGCCCGAGATTTTGCGACAGTACACAAGATTTTGCGAGATTACAAGAGATTTTGCGAGATTACAAGAGATTTTGCGAGATTATCCAAGTTTTAGCGAGATTTTGCGAGATTATTCGAGTTTTAGCGAGATTACTCGAGTTTTAGCGAGATTACTCGAGTTTTAGCGAGATTACTCGAGTTTTAGCGAGATTACTCGAGTTTTAGCGAGATTACTCGAGTTTTAGCGAGATTACTCGAGTTTTAGCGAGATTACTCGAGTTTTAGCGAGATTACTCGAGTTTTAGCGAGATTACTCGAGTTTTAGCGAGATTACTCGAGTTTTAGCGAGATTACTCGAGTTTAGCGAGATTACTCGAGTTTAGCGAGATTACACGAGTTTAGCGAGATTACTCGAGTTTAGCGAGATTACTCGAGTTTAGCGAGATTACACGAGATGTTAATCGAGATTTTGAGAGATTACACGAGATGTTAATCGAGATTTTGAGAGATTACACGAGATGTTAATCGAGATTTTGAGAGATTACACGAGATGTTAATCGAGATTTTGAGAGATTACACGAGATGTTAATCGAGATTTTGAGAGATTACACGAGATGTTAATCGAGATTTTGAGAGATTACACGAGATGTTAATCGAGATTTTGAGAGATTACACGAGATGTTAATCGAGATTTTGAGAGATTTTACGAGATCAAAAGTGATCAAATGCAGATTTTGTGCCGCAGCTGGCAAATCAGATGATTTGTTCCAAGAATTACTTGTATTATGAAATTAGTCATGGTATGCTGCAAGATCGGGCTATTTAGAATTCCCATGACACATCATTTTTTATCGTTTTAGCACCGCATAGAAGCCGCGAGGTAAAAAGTTAAACTGAAATGAACGTTGAGGGTTTTAAACTGAAAAATTGATTTTATAGAAATTCTTTATATAGTATTTCATACAAAACACTGTGCCTTGCAGATAACACTAAAGATTAACATCAGAATTTTTTATCCACAGCAATTCAACAAGCCTGAAACTGAAATGCTGGGGAGAAACAAAATTTTAAGAGCTTTCAAATAGCTACAATTCAAAGTTTTTTAGACGTACTGCTTGCTGGACTGAGGCCAAAAAGCCCACACCAATTTTCTACAGAGTTTATGCATTTTTTTTTGCAATTTTTTTACATATATTTTTTGTTTGGAATTGAAGGCTTAAACTGAAGCAAATTGAATAGCAGAATATTAAACCAATCCTTGTTAAGACGATTTAAAGTGGATGTATGCATGATGACGAGTTGGCAAATCTGTTTTACAAATTGCTTTAAAAAGGTTGTTTACATTACAGTGATTTTTTCCCTGCTAGATTCGGGGGCTTTAGGTTGTGCATAACAATTTAGTGTGCAGGGTAAGTCTAGTAGTTTAGATTTTGGAATTGGAGATTTGCAGGTTATTGGCAGAATTCAACATAACTTTACAATTTTAGATTAGTAATATATAAAATAAAATAAAATTATATACCAATATGTGCTGGCTCATTATCTGTTCTAGCTAAAATTAAAAAATATGATCAATTGCTTCAAAAATATTTTTATAAACCATTTACAATGCTGGAGACGTACTGGGCGCGAATCGCGTCACTTTGCGATTTTTAATCCGCTTATTTCCAGTTAAAATAGCTTTTTGCCAAGCTGATTTTTAAAGTACATGTTGCCAGTACTTTTTTGATTGCGATTCCAAATCGGGAGCGATTTTTTAGGGTCATTCAAAATCACAAAGTAACATGATTCATCTCCAGTAGTGAAAACCAATGAAAAAACAGAGTTGGGCAAAGTTTCCTCATTTAGGTAGGTAACTTTGGCCCACAAATTTTTTTTTAAAAGTGGACATGAAATGAATTTAAATTTTTTTCAATAACACTATTGTATTCTACTGGTCAAGTTGCCCTCAATACGTTACTCTCAGCCTGTAAAGCGAAATATTCAAGGTTTTATTTATAAAATAAGTGCGAAAATGGGCTAATGTATCCCCATTCTATGGTATACAAAAAATAATATTTTTTAAATTATTAACGTTTTATGCAAATTTTTGGTAGATTTTGGTGGATTTTAAAGGTTCTTAAAGCGAAATTTATGTTTTCGGAGTTGGAAATGCTGATTAAATCTAGTTGTTTTCTGAAATACTTCAACTGGGCAGTTATATACATGTGGAATACGGAATGTACTGTAAATCATATTACCAACAGAACACAGCAAATTTATGTCTGGAAAGAAAGCTGTTGTAGAATGTTTTTCTCTCAAATTTGAATTAGAAATTAAATTGTTATTAATATTTATATTCTTTTCTATTTTTATTAGAATTGGAGACTGCTTCCGGTGTATAGTGATGCATCAAAGACATGAAAATGTACTGCAGTATAAAGAAAGTAAGTTTCAGGAAAGAAAATTGAATGAAAACAAAAACAATAATTTTTCATTAAATAATACACCAAAAAATGTCATTTTTATTATTTTTTTATTCATTTATTATTTTTTTGAGAAAGGAAGGAAATTATTCTAGAAAAGAAAACAATTCTAAGTTTGGTGGAAAGAAGAAATTGTAATTTTTTTTTTTTTATACTTTGCAAGATGTGAAGATAAGTAAAATTTTGTAAGTGGAGACAAGGGAAAACGAAAGAAAAAAGAGTGAGAGACGAAATAAGGAAAAAGTTGAGAAGATAAAGTGACAAGTTTTCTAGTGAGCTTTCAGTAATATGAACTTGAATCAATGGAAGCCTGGAAAAATGTGCTTCAATATATATATTTCAAGCAAAATGAAAACTTTACACAAAAATAAAAATTCTATAAAACTTGGAAACAAACATCTTATGTGTAAAGTATGTCTAGACAACGTAATAATTGTGTGTTGGTTTTTCTTCATTGCTATTTTAGTAGTATTAAATTGTTAATGAAATTTAAAGAGATTTAGAACATTATAAATATATGAAAATGTTAATGTGAATTTTCTTGTACAATGTCTTGCTTTGTCACTTTTTGGAGCGGAAATGACGTCAATTTGATGAAAAGCTGCTGTCATGCAGTCACTTTTGAGTTTGTATACGACTATAGTGACATTATAAATTGAAGTAAGATGGCACTTAGTAAACACAATGAAAATGGTTTTAATGATTTAAGTTCTTATAAATTATTAATTTTACACTTGAAAACTAGAAAAACAATAATGGTAGTTGCAGCTATCTTGTTATTGAAGTAAAAAGTGACTTAATTTGGAAACAAATACAAAAGAATTGTTTCAATACTTGAAAAAATTATTCAAATTACAATTCTATTATCTTGAAATAACATTTGGCAAACTTCAAAGTTCACACACCAAACATGATTTTTATCCACTACTATGTGATGATGCAGTATGTTTTCTCTCCCCTTGTGACTCAGTCCTTTTTTGTCATTATCCTTTTTTTTTACTTTCTCTTTCTCTCTTTCACAATCAACCCCAATCTGATGGTACACTCTTTGAAATCACGTCCACATTTGTGCATCCGGGGATTTAGTGCATCGCTGATCATTTTCACCCCTCTTTGATTCTATTAGAAATATAGTATAGGGGTTGACAATTTCAGATGCCATTCGATGCCTTAAATTTATTTTCTTTAAACGCTGTTAGCATAAAAAATTTATACAAATTAATACGTTTTGATTACACGTATCTGCCCATCCCTGTTTTACTTGTATATGCTGTAAAGTGCATGACTAATGCTGGATTCTCACTTTCAGTAAAATCGCGCGATTTTATTGCGTTTTGTGGTTTTTTAAAACTTATTTTGCCTCAAAATTGCGCTATTTTTAAAATTGAAAATTTTTCTAGGTTTCCAGAAAAACCTAGAAAAATTTTTAATTTAAAAATAGCGCTGTTTTAACGTCAGTTTTCCGCATAGAATTTGCACGATAAAGCGGAAAAATCGCAAGTGAGAACTCGGCTTAAAGCGGCATTCGTTATGCGCTAAAGCCAGATTCATGCGCTAAAATGTGCAATGCATGCGTTAAAATGTTGCGATGCAAGGGAACTCTGTTGCGTCACTGATAGTGCAAGTCAACGCATTGTGCTTTTCAGCATGTTATCGTATGTGGGGATAAAGTTGAAACAATAGCACGTGAGACTAGATTCTGCTTTGCTGCTTTGACGCACGAGTTTTAACGCGGGAACTAGGCTTCAGATGATGATCTGACACTGCATTATAATATGTAATCTTAAATGAAATAATTTATTTACTTTTGGAACATGCAATTTGAAAAGTTAGATGTAGCTATTACCCAGGTTCAACTTGAATGCGCCTGGCTGAAGTACCCGAGTGGTGAGAATACAAAAAGCATATATGTGAAGCAGACTTTAAGGGGTCTCTTGACTAACAACAACACATTTGACAAGTAGCTACAGAGCTGACAAAATCAATGTAAATAGCACCCAAAAGTAACCAAAATGAAATGTAATTTAAATTATAACCGAGCTGAAAATGAAATAAATAAATGCCTTTTTGGAGGATTTATACAGCAAATATTCTGATTCTGAAGCTCTGTAATTTGACTCGGCGGGAAGCAATTCCAAATTTTATTCAAATAGAACTGTTAGATGAAATTTTGTGCAACTAAATTGTGCTGCAGTGTAGTGGCAGTTTTGATAAATTCAAATTAAAAAAAAAAAATTAGAGGATCATGGTTTAACCGGTCGACAAATAATTTTTTTTTTAAGGTTTAAATAAAAATGGCAAGTAAAGGGTTTTCACTTGGTTACTGTGTGATCATTTAAAACTATATCCCATACATCACTGTAGGGCGCCTGCCTCCATCTGACAAATTTTTCTTCCACTTTTTTTTATATTTGGTTCCATCAAGTGGAGCATGAAACGAAAATAGTTCATTTTTTTTTTCTGTCATTTTTTTTTTTTTTTTTTTTATTTTATTTTATTTTTTTTTTTTTTTTTAAATCCTCTTTCTCATGGTTTCTTTTGTCCACTAAATCACACAATTTATTTTTACTTTTTTTAGTGATAGGAATGTTTGACATTTTTTTTAAAGGGTGAAATGACAAAAGAAAAGAAAAAATGAGATATTTATTTAGTTGGCTGAATTGAATTTATACTAAGATGTTTCTTTTTTTTTATTTTTATAGCGGATTGTTTTCCACGTGATTCGCTTCATAAGTTGTGCTATAGGATTAACGGAGATGCATTGCTTAACACAATGTTCAGAGGTATGTAGAAATTTTTACATATAAAAAATAGTATGGCAATGACTTTGATGTCATATTATATCCCAAGGTCAAATTTTTTATACTCAATGAAAAAGTCCCTATCTTAACTCTGTTAAGAAATATTTTTTCATGGCCCTAAGCTTAATAGTTTAGAAAACAAATACGGTGCTACTGATGCTCATATGTCAGTTAAAATTCTGGCAGCAATTCTCAAAGGACTACTGGTTTGGCACTTCATGTTTTTACATGATAGCGCTTCCCTGTGTGGTCCATGTTAATGTATAAGCTCAGGTCAGTTTGTTATGTTCCAGCAATATCGCTTAGCAGGGATCTTCAAGTATCAATAAACAACTGGAGGCCATGACATAAGGTGGCATACACCCAAAGTGAATCCAATCTGTTATGCGATTGCATCTTTGGCCCTGCTGAGAATATTGCATGTGCAAAATCTCATACACCAAGTACTTCAGCCAAATCTTATAATGTGTAAAAAGCACTAAAATCAAGACAGTTTGCAATTTCTCGTACGAGATTTATTTCATTACGAGAATCTCGTCTCTTTGTTTTAATGGTTTGACGAGATTTTTGAAAATTGACGTTAATTTTTTGTCTTGTACAAGAAATCGCAAACTATCTATTAAAAAACATCAACTGAAGAAAGTTTTGAATGACCAAAAGTGCTATTGAAGAAAAACGTAACTAAAATTGTTATATCTCATTGGATGTTTTAAACAACAACTCAAATGCGTCATCCTACGGTATGTGATCATCGCCTTCGAAACTTCAGACTTTCATTTCGTTCTTGATTAATGAAAACATTCTTGGTAAATGCTTTTGCAAGGTTAGGCCAATATCCTGTAAACGGTTAGAGATAATGAACTTCGGATGCAGGATTTAGACTCCGGAGACTATTTATTGTCTCTTGCATGTAGTTTTTGTAATTTAAAATGAAAATATGACCATTGAGGATGATCCTTGGCCTGTATCATCATCTTTAATCTAGTTGTGGCAGCTCGGACCCGTTGCCCTTTTGGTGGTAGCGTGAATGGCTCTGGTTAGCCGCAACATCATGCTCAACTTTTAGAGCTGATTTTTTTGTTTGTTTGCCTATGTTTACTCTTTGCAATTGCTTTTAGGAACTAACCAACAACTTATATCTCTATCTCACTGACCAAATAGAGCATTTGTGTACGTAACATTAATAATTGATTTACAGCAATAATAACTTGTTATTGTTGTGGAATAAGGAAGGAAAACAATATTGATAAGATGATAAGAATGACTTTATTGTTCAAGGAAAATTATTATGGGCATTAAAAGTTTTTTTTTTATTTTTTAGCAAACGCGTCTCCAGTGACTTGTCCTTTTCGAGGGCCCTTCACCTTTACTTACAACAGGGGTCATGAGGAATGTCGCTCTCCAGTGTCTAGTATTGATATGTGCAGTGAGGATTTCCGATTGTTGCTCCGATACCAAGCGTGTCCTGACATTCCTGGTACCGAAAGCACAGGTAAAGAAGAAATTGATTTAATTTAGTTTTATTTGGGTTTTTGGAGTAAAACCGGAAATGAATTTAAGAAAAATTATTCAAAGGTTTTAAACATGCTTAATCCAATGGACCAATAAAAAATTTGATGTCAGAAACTTTTTAAAAGTTGTAATGTCTGGTTTAACCTTCCAAGAACCAATGATTCCAATTGAACAAGGTTAATCCAATGGTGATAGTATACATTTGTATACATTATTGGCTCTTGTAAGGTTAAGTACAAACTAACAGCTGTATACCACATTTCTGACATATGATTGAACTTTTCTTGTAGTATTTTTCTGGGGATCATGTTTTTCTTTCCAATTTGAGCAAATGCAAGCTTAGATCCAGTTCTGGCCAACCATATGGCTAAATCCTGGTATTATGTCAAAGGTTAAAGCTGAAATCTCTTCTTATTACCACACCTGCTCCAATTTGAAGCTCAATTCACAAGTAGAATTATCTCTTTTTAATGACACTTTCCCAACATGTGAAACAAAAGCAAAGCTTTTTAACTGCTGAGTGCATAAAGGTGTGCTAAGTGGGTTAAGCCCAAGTAGAGATGTCTTTGTCATGGTTTTTAATTTAAAAACTATAAGGATGTGTTTGCGTATTATAGCTCATTTTTAATTAAGCACATTATTGTAGTAAATTTCGGTATCCTTATCCTCTTGTCTTCATTATTTTTCTCAATGCTAGTGAAGAAGTTGAGATAGGAATGAAATTAATGCTCGTTTATCATGTTGTTGTTTTTGCCAGCCAGCTAAATGAAGATTTAAAATATTTATAATTACAAGATGTTGATGGATGAGCCTAATTATTTTTAATCTTCTTTAGAACACCAATTAGCTGATTTATTCTCATTTTGTTGCTGATTTGTCTTGGTTGTGGTTTTTTTTTTTCAATTTTGTTTTTTTAATGTTTGTCAAATTTAATATTCATTTGAGGAACATTTATTCATCTAGCGATAGATCACAAGTTTTTTTTTTACTTACTTTTCGGACTATGAATAACTAAAGAATAATTTAGATAAATGTTTTACTTGTCTTCATGTGCTGTATTGCAAATTACTATAGTCGCCGCCCGATAACTTGATGCTAAAATTAAACTGCGAATCACCAACTGCCCACAACAATTACACCTTACGTGAATGCTGATACCTGCTATGCAAAACAATAGGGCTATTCAGAAAAAGTGCGCAAATGCATAAGTGTGAAAATGTGATTTCACACATGTGCACCGAAACTCTCGTAGGCCTCATGTTACGTTACTGTGAGCACCTTTTGAGGTGTGAGTCGCCCATGTGAGTCACATACCATAACATGAGGCTTATGTGGCTTCCGGTGCACAATTATACATTTGCGCACTTAAGCGACAGTTTCTGAATACCCCTAATGTCTCTGCTCGTTGTTGTAAATCAAAGCATAATAAACATACAAGACCATATATTAATATTGTAATTTTTTATATTTTAAATGACAACATTATTGTCTGATTAACTGTTATCCAAGGTGGTTTTGAGTAGATTCAGGCTTGTAGACGTGTAAAACGACAAGAAACATGTTGCCACGGTCACAGTTAAAACAGGAGTGAAAAATTTATTTTAAAATCTATTATTAGCCTGCGAAAACTACGGAGGCTTATACAAGATATACGTATATGCAGGTAACATAATAAAATCTACGGAAAATCATAATGAACAACAGATAACTAAAAATACATGAATAAATACGAGTTTTACAATAGAATAATAACATTAACGACAGCGGCAGCGGACTATATTTTGATGTAGCATTCGCATCAAACTGCGCAGTTGGCGATGCGCAGTTCAATTTTAGCATCAAGATATCGAGCGGTGACTGTAGTTGCTTTTATTATTATTTTACCAGGCACTGGTGTCGTGTGGTACAATGTATCATGGGAAATGGGTTGGTGGGTGGTGGGGCCGGTCTGTTTGTAGACTGAAGAAATTTCGAAAATGGAGAATAGAAGTGGGTGCTTTTATTCTGGAGTTGTTCCTGCTAGGGGATGTAACAGGATTGAAGAGACATTATTCCCATTGGAATACTATCAGGACTGCTTTGCTGCTCACAAGATGAATTAAATAGACAGATTGAGAATATGCAATTGACCATAGACAACCAGTGCAGTTAAACTGGACAGACAAACTAAGTTAGAAAGATGATTACTCTTCCTAGACATGAATAAAAGTGAAAGTGAGGATCATTTAGGCTTCAATTTAGTTAAAATCACAATGAAATTCTCATATTTCAACCGGAAATGGCTGAAATAATGTCTTGAAGTTTGGGAAACACTCTTGTTTAATCCATCTAATCTAATAAAAGAAAGTAAAAACATGCAAAGGAAGTCATGCTGGTGCTTACCATCTATTATGGGACCAAAATGCAATTATATGATGAGTAAAGAAAAAATTAAACTTCTAAGAATTAGAGCACATTTTATTTATTCAACTACAGACAAATCTAGGGAGGTCACAACAAGACAAAGAGATAAATTTTGCTCTAATTTAGTAGAAAGTGCAAGTTAAAGAGAAAGCAGTTAACTTGATAAAAAGGTATGAGGGTTGTTTTACCCATGTAATCCACAACTGGACCAATTAACGCTTGACTTGTGCAACACACACCAACTATTAACGAGGCAATTGGACTCATTTGTGAGAGTTTGAGGGAAATACAATTCTCTGATGGGACAAGTAAAAAGATAAAAACATAGATTGAAAACAAGAAACATGTCTGCTGGGAGTGGGTAAAAAAAATGAAAGGCAAAGTAAAGGTAAAGGGAGGAAGATGGAAGCGACAAAGATGGGAGATGTGTGTGTGTGTGTGATGTGTGTGTGGTGAAAAAAGTAAAAGGGAATGAAAATTGTATTTTTATGAAGTGTTTCATGCGTGCCATGAGAATTGAAGTGATTTTGCACTGGTGCAATTATTTGCCAGCCATTTTATTTTATCTCAACACATTATCTTAGAATAGATAGTTTGGAATGTTGGAAGTGAAGAAGAGTTTTATTCAATTTTATCATGTTAAATTTAAAGTGAATAAAAAGAAATAGAAAATTGGTTTTTTTTTTTGGGGGGGGGGGGGTGAAGTTAATGTGGAATTGTGGGAAATGTAGATAGAATTATGTAGACTGTTAAACAAATAGTTTTATACCGTATTCCCTCGGAAAGAACGGCATGCCGGATAATAGTAAATCCGACCAGGGTGCCGGAAAATTCGAATTTTCCGGCAGGCCTGATAAACTGAGTATTACGTTTTACAACACCGATTCGATTTTTACGGCATGCCATAAAAATGACCAGATATCTGCTTTTCAAGATCTGGTCAAACTCGGTTTTTCCGGCATGCCGTTCTTTCCGAGGGAATACGGTACAGATATTAGCTTATATGGGATCATGGACAGTGAGGTCGTAGGCGGTTTTGGAAGAGATCTGTGCTTGGGTTCCCATTGTATCGAGTGGTTTTCAACAATCGCGGTTTATTGCATCGAGTAATTTTTGAACAATAGCACAATAGCGGCAACAATTCTTTTGCCCATCCGGGTACGCGAATTTGGCACCAGATGGCGCTGATCGTTTGGTATATTTGTGATGTCACAAATTCTGCAGATTGATGCTTTGGCACATGGATTGCGCTCAAAGAACTGTATATGATATTGCAATGATAACTATAGCACTGTAATCATTGATTGACACTTTGACACCTAACCTAACCAACAGTTTCTTAACCTGGAAAACACCGGATAACCCAGTTAGTTATTTAATTAAAGACAGAAGCTGTTTGAGACCGGTTATAGAGCTGGTGGAATTTGTCATTGGTTTGAAATTTTGAGCTTTAATAATTCAATTGCAGAATGAAGAAGAAAATAAATGTTGGGGCATGAGATGGTGATCTGCTAATTAATCCATGAAAACTCAGTCTAACTCTAAAATATTCAAATATTTTTTTCTATCCTTCTTTTCGAGAGACTTAAGACACATTTCACATGCACACTACACTTCTTTCATTTATTCTAGTCAAGTTCACACCACGTGCTCAGAATTCAACAGATCCAAGTCATTTGTTCAATTGCATTAAGGAAGAATCAAAATTGGAGCGGGAGGAAAGGGGGAAAAAATTTGGAGAGATGCTCTCCCTCACACAAATTGTGATTGGTTTGAAAACACTAAATTTAAATTTCATTTCCAGGAGAAGGGAATTCGAAAGGAAAGGAAATGATTACGGTTCCTGCAAACTGAATATGGCTAAAAACAAATTTCCTAAATTAATTGCTAGTTATCTCAAATGTCAATTTGACTAAATCACTTGAAAACGTCAAATTTAATTTATCAACTTCAAACTTCCATAGATGGTTATATTAAAAGTGGAATATAGAAACTTTTATTTTCAAATTATTCGAAGAAAAGGGCCAGCATGTTCAGTACACAGTACCCAATGAAAGGGGTGTGGTCTTGTCTTCCCTAGAATTTTTTGAATTCTGTATTTTTTTTGTATTTTTGTATTTTTTGTATTCGAATTTTCGATATAATAGACGGTTTGCGCTTTCACGAACGTATTACGAACGTATTTATTTAACATTCGTAATTAAAAAAATTATGTTCGTGAAAGCGCAAACCGTCTAATGATTGAAAAATTCAATTTAAAAATTATTTTCGTATATAACGTCATGGCGTTATGTTTGGGGGAAGACGTTAGTGGCTATTTCTGGGAAAATAAAAGCTATTCACCACTGACCAATCGCAAATGCATTAGTCTTGTGGTAAAATTTTTAAATAGACAAGTAGCTATGGATTTGGGGTTAACTGGAGAGTGGCCAGGGTTGGGCGCGCTACTGAAGAAAATAGCGCCGCTAGTGTTGCACTACAAATTTATCAAATAGTGAACTGCTATTGCACTACCACTACTTTGAAGAATTTGTCGTGACGCGACGCTGGTTGCTGATAATGTAGCAAATGTGATGCACTACTTTTCCACTATTTGCAACGTCAGGGTAATGGAACGTTCCATTTACTCTGGCGACGGTATATCGTACACAAGCAAGTAGCCCCTCGCTTCGCTTCAGGTATATTAGGGTTTTAAACTTTTAATGTAGAGATATATATTTAGCCATTAGTAGAAAAAAAATTAAGAAATTTATTGTTTAAGTTTAAACATCGTGATTTCTCGGCAAACCTGTAAAATGACCCGTTAAATCCCATTAAATACCCAAAATCTCATCACCAATAACGCATGAAATCCCGTTTAACTTCTAAAATCACGTGGAATCACCAAATTTTCATTAATGACCTGTGAAATCCCGTTAAATCCCGAAAATCCCGAAAATTCCATCACCAATGACCCGTGTACACACGTTTTTTTTGGTCCTTTTACAACATCTGTTTGTTGCTTCAATGACTACATTGTTTTAAACATTGTAAACGTTTTTTTCCCCGCTTCGAATTGCTTAAGCTATCTGAATAAGGCTTAAAAAAGGCTTAAAAATGACACACGATACGTACCGCCTAAAAACATCCGTTTCGCCATCTAGCGGCAAATCGCAAATCGTAACTGAAGCGCTGTAACCGTAACGGACTGACGGAAACCTTCCTCTATATATATATATATATATAAGATAAATGCCATTTGAATGACGTTTGTGTGACGTTTTGCCTAAGTATGGAAATAGCGAAAAAGTAGTTCGACTTGCACTACTTTTTTGCTATTTATTAGGGCATAAATACAATTGGCGCTACTTTTCGACTTAGCGATAGAAAGTAGCGAAATTTCAACGCCGACACAGTAGCAATAGCGCTTTTTTGCCTAACCCTGAGAGTGGCTACCGATTTCCGTAACTGATTTCAGCCAATGAGAAAATTAGAAGGTAATTACGTGATTTTCGAATTTTCTTCGTTGTGTTTTATAATATCGGATAATTATAAGTTAATAGGAGTTATTAATTAACGAATAAATAAAAAAAAATTTGAATACATTTATATTTGAACCGAAAATCAATACATTTATGTTTGGTACTCACTAGATCCTTTACAGGACATTTACATTTGGTAGGATTTATCAGATAATCTATTTAGCATGTGTAATTAGCCATCTGGCGGAGGGAATATGAAGCATACAAACAAAGTTAGACACACTTCGTCTCATGGATTTAGTTAAATGAAAGGCTCTTGATTATGTAATATTTGTCAAGCTTTTACTGGAGGGTATTTGGTTTATAGTCCTCTGGTGTCGTTATCTGGAATTAATAGAAGACGAAATTGTGAAGACTATACAAAGAAATCCCAGGGCAGAGATCAGTCAAACTGAAATTGCTTTGGTATAATTATGAGTCATGCAATCACCATTTTCCAAAATCTAATTGAAATTAGAAACTCAACTGAATACGGAGTTTGTAGTCTGACTGGAATGACATTAAAACGCCGGATTGGATATAGGTGCTCATCATTTTAATGCTGACTATTAAACTAATAAATGTTATGTAAGTCGACAAAAACACGAATAAGTAAGTTTCTTGTAAAAATACAACATTTGCATTTGAGAGTAAATTGATGGTATTTAAATCAAATCTAAAATTTTAGAGTTTATTAAATTTACTAATTAACATGAAAATTGTATTTATTTTCATTAGTTTACTTGTCTAATATGGACTTTTTAAACTCTTGAAATTTTATTTACACTTGTGTTGTGTTTATGCACGCTAATTTACCCGAATAGGATGTTTAATTTATTTTATTGATTTTTACTGAATTAGTGTTTATTTGCATTAATGTACCCTAAATGATGTTTATTTACATTGATTTATCATTGATTGATGTTTATTTACATTGACTTATCATTGATTGATGTTTATTTACATTGATTTACTCTTATTTGATGTTTATTTACCCTGATATATAATTAATTGTTGTTTATTTGCATGTTCATTTAATACATTTATTTATCTATTTATACAAATTTTTGGTTTGTTTTATATTTAATGTACACCTCCTTGCCAAAAAAAATGGAACAGGTACTTTTTTTAAAGTCAGAAAAATGGAAATTTCTTAAAAGCTGTAATACTGATAGACAAATGGTTTTAAGTGGATTTATAAGAATGGTAGAGCTATCATTTCGTGTAAAATTTTTGAAGATTGATTAAGTGGTTACTGAGAAAAAAATTAAAAACCACCAAAATCAGGTTTTTGCAATTTTGACAATATCTCAAGAACTGTTGAAGATAAAATTAAAAATTAAACTCATCTAGGATGTTCAATTTCTTGGGCAACTTTTCTAAATTGGATGCATGGGTCTGCGAAGCCCTACAAAAAAAAAGTTATAATGGAGCTATGTAATTGTTGTCAACAATCAAAATTTTCAAAAAATCATTGTGACCAGAATTCTTGATGAATTAAGTCATACATCCTGGATGTGTTAGAGCGATGTACGCAGTTAAACATCCTAAAAGATCATTGGATTTGGAAAAAAATTCTGGTCACAATTATTTTTTGAAAATTTTGATTGTTAACAACAATTACATAGCTCCATTATGACTTTTTTTGAGGGCTTTGCAGACCCATACATCCAATTTAGAAAAGTTGCCCAAGAAATTGAACATCCTAGATTAGTTTAATTTTTAATTTTATCTTCAACAGTTCTCGAGATATTGGCAAAATTGTAAAAACCTGATTTTGGTGGTTTTTAATTTTTTCTCAGTAACCACTTAATCAATCGTCAAAAATTTTACACAAAATGATAGCTCTACCATTCTTATAAATCCACTTAAAAACCATTTGTCTATCAGTATTACAGCTTTTAAGAAATTTTTATTTTTCTGACTTTAAAAAAAGTACCTGTTCCATTTTTTTGGCAAGGAGGTGTATACTGTAGAAATTACGTTTTAATTTTAATTGCCTTTGCAAATGTGAATCTTTATTGATTCTAAATTATGGGTTGGAAAGTTATCTACTGTTGGCACTTGTATTTCACACGGACTTAGTGCTGGTGAGTGGGTTTTCAACAATAAGCCATACCATTCATCATTCTACTTGTACATCTCCAGGGGAAAGAAGATATAGACCCCCCCACAAGACATTTTTATAAAAACAACAAAACCTTTGACTTACGTACCCAAAAACATTGAAATTCAGTTTTTTTTCTAACACTTTATATAATAGTGGCCACCATTTTTGAAAAGTCAAAAAACGTGCCAGGAATAGCAGAAACATTCTCCGAGATGAAAAAGTGAGTTTTATGTCCAACACAATCCTCCAGATAATTCTATCCTCAAAGCGATAAGCCAGCGAGAAAGATTCACATATCGAATATTTGTCGAGATATAACTCACCTCGATATCAAATTCCTCGACCGTTTTTCCCAAGGTTGCTAGCAGGGAAACATTTTTTTCTTTTTCGTTCTTTTGAAATATTCAGTTGAAGTTCAATGTAGCATTTATCGCAAACAACCCTTGACTGTCACATACTTCTTGCAAGGAACAAAGGAATAGCGGCATAATGTAAACCTTGAAGGCAGTTTGTAGTTTTAAATCATTTCTGAAGTGTGATGATGTAGGTAATTTCTGTGATCTTTCGAAAGCGAATAAGTCGTGGTGGAAACGGTTTACAATTTTAGGATTTTAAATTAATGAGAAAATGTATCATATTTCCTCGAAAACAACGGCATGACGCTAAATACGAGTCTAATGCTTAGTTCCCACTTGGCAGAAACTCCGGCAGAAAATTTCGAGTGTGCAGCAGTGTTTATAAATTGCCTTCCTTAGCTGGCATCCATTTTTAAATTCTACTTTTTTGCATTTTTTTGCCCACTTTTCAGTCCACATACTTTTCTGCACTCAAAATTTTCTGCAGAAGAAAATTTTCTGTCTGAGTTTCTGCCAAATGGGAACCCAGCACGACCAGTTTTTAACAAGTAGACAACTGGTCAATTAATAATCAAATGGACAAAATGCAGGAAAATTCGAATTATCCGGCACTCTGGTCTGACTTGACATTATCCGGCATGCTGTTCTTTCTGAGGGAATACGGTACACATCTTGTATTTCATCGAATAAAAGCCGCGGCCTATATTCGCAGGAGGTCTTTTATGCTGAGTTCCCACTTGGCAGAAATTCCAACAGAAAATTTTCTGCTGCAGAAAATTTTGAGTGTAGAAAGCAGCAGTGTTTACAAATTGCCTTCCTTAGCTGGCATCCATTTTTAAATTGTACTTTTCTGCACTTTTTTGCCCAATTTTCAGTCCGCAGGCGGGAACCAACGACAGAAAAACATACTTTTCTGCACAGCAGAAAATTTTCTGTCGGAATTTCTGCCAAGTGGGAACTAAGCATTATTTTTTTTTTAGGACTTCTAAGCGTTCAAAGTCAAATGACTTACACGACTTATGTGACTGACATGTCTGAAATGACTTACTTATGACAAACCGGAAGTAACTAAAATGGGGTCACTAAACAGAAAAGTCACTCTTGAAAAGTGGCTTATGCGTGTTGAAATGGAATGTTTGTTTCAACCACCAGGGGAGATAAGATAAGATAAGACCCCTTGCCTGCATATTTGACATATTTGCATTATCCAATCAGGGAATTTTGACCCAGTATTTAATCTGTACTTTTTGTAAAATAAATCAGTCACATTCTTGCAATCAACACGCGTAGTCACTTGTATTGAATTACCAATCCATCGCATAAAACTACATTAAGTCGCACCAATTGTGGCTTATCTAAAGTGACTTATCTGACTTATCAACGCATTTAGATTTAGTGTTTTAGACCATATTTCAGTATTTGACATATGTTTTTGTCAGTTTGGTTATTTTCCATTTTAATATTACTTGGCAGACTGATTAAAAAATGGATGGAAATTCCAGTAGTCGCAAAAATTGGAATTTGCAATACGCTGAAAATGTGAACTTCGCATTTTTCATATCACCAATGTTAACATAAAAACTGTGTATTCTGCTGCCGTGGAGGTGTGCAAACGTTGCAAATTTCAATATCGGAAGTGAAAACCAGCATGGC
This sequence comes from Strigamia maritima, assembly GCA_000239455.1. Lineage (NCBI taxonomy): Eukaryota > Metazoa > Arthropoda > Chilopoda > Geophilomorpha > Linotaeniidae > Strigamia > Strigamia maritima. The sequence goes on along the minus strand of JH430541.1, from coordinate 93,042 downwards.
GTCCGATTTCATTATTGTCGCTTGGAGGTGGATTCCTTAAGAGGCTTTGCCAGCCAGTCATCCAAACTTGAAATATCAAATCTGATAGCACACACAGTTTAAATTTTATTCTTTAATGTAAACAATGTATAGTTATAGCGTCTCATAGACAAAAGTAAACAGTCTTATTCTTATGGGGGACTTCTCAGCCTCAGTTTTGCACAACAATACTACTCAAATGGATTTCACAACCTTTCTTTCAGAGTTTTTTATATATCAGATGTTATAGTGAAATAACGATATCATAATCTGACATAACGATCAGTGGGTGCGAGATGTCGTTAAATAAAAATAAAACTTGACGATTATATGTGTTATATAAATTCACAATATGTATAACATGGTTTTGCAGATTTGATTGTAACACAAGAGAATGAAAATGGAATAAAAGTTACATTCATAGAAAAAAAGTCGCCATTTTACTCCAATTTCTGGCGTTATGCATTGTCTTGTGGGCTGCGGCCAACTCCATAATCAGAGTAATGGTAATGCAAAACGAGTTTAGTGTGTGAAAAACTCCATTTTTGAAGTAACAATACTTCGAAATAGAATATCAAAACTCTGAAATTAAAGTATTATTACTCTTTTAAATGTGAGAGTTGGTCATGAGACAAATGGAGTAAAATGGAAACATTTTTTCTATGAATGTACATATATGTCTGCAAAGATTAGTCAAAATTATATGTAAGCCTATACAAACCTTCAATATGTCAAAAATTCATTGTTGGAATGCTTTTGTGAGTAGGGCCTTACTTTTGGTTGTATTACTATTATAGGATGTTAGAATATAGTTACGGGAAGAGTGTCGATATTTATTCGAGACATTTGGTTGAATTAATCGATCACTGGTTTTATCATTTTGGAACAGGCATTTTGGAACAATTTATTTCAAACTCCTTCTATTTAAATTCTCCTAAATATATTTTAATTAGCTATCATTTGACTAAACCTCTTATTTTGCATCGTGTCAAAATGCCAAATTGTTCAACATCTTTTGCTGATGTCATCTGCTTTAAGGAGCAGCGTTAATCTAGGAACGGATTGGGAAAAGTGGTTGAGCCCTTCTTTTTGACTTGACTGTAGCCATTTGCATTGGAATTGCCTTGTTTGGTGTGTTTTAAGAAATTTGTTCTCTTTTTATTTTACAGTGGAAGAACTTATTTGCCTCGCTACATGGAGGGAAGGATCCATTCGGTACCTGGTAGGCAAACTGGAGCACAATATGGCCACGACTGATGAGGACAAATACCGATGCTTTGTAAGTTGATTTGATGGGTTTAGTCTTTAATAGTCTGAAGGGAGGGCTTAGATTTGATGGGTGTATAAAAGCCAATTGACCAGTTACTTGAAGCGGTGTTTACAAATTGCTGTAAATGAGATGACAATTTAATTGGCCCAGTTTATCATCAAGTTATGTATTAGTTGCACTTGTGCACTTGGAATTATTAAGGATCAAATGAATAAATGAAAAATGTTGAGGAATTTAGTCAGAGGCAATAATTGTAAATGGAATTGGCCGGTCATAAAAGGTAAGGATTCAGTGGAACAACGAACAGGTTTAGAATTGTAATTTATACTGTTTACATGCAAATGTTTAATGTTGTTTGATTCAGTGCTGTGGTGGGGATTGGGTGATTGCGCTCGGTAAATATTTTATCAAACACCAAAATCGGCTGCAACAACACAAGTTGTCTTGTGTAAGCAATTTAATCGGACAATTTTAAGAGGTTTTGCAACAAAGCTCATAAAGGTACATTTGTACCTCTGGTAACTGAAGAATTATTTTAACAAAGAATCTATCTGTGCCATCAGAAAATAAGAAAACAGCTTTTAGCAAAAAAACCAAAAATACTTATAGCGAAAAGCTGAAAACCACTTTTAGCGAAAAGCTGAAAACCACTTTTAGCGAAAAGCTGAAAACCACTTTTAGCGAAAAGCTGAAAACCACTTTTAGCGAAAAGCTGAAAACAACTTTTAGCGGAAAGCTGAAAACAACTTTTAGCGGAAAGCTGAAAACAACTTTTAGCAAAAAGCTGAAAACAACTTTTAGCGGAAAGCTGAAAACAACTTTTAGCGGACAGCTGAAAACCACTTTTAGCAAACAACCAAAAACCACTTTTAGCAAACAACCAAAAACCACTTTTAGCAAACAACCAAAAACCACTTTTAGCAAACAACCAAAAACTACTTTTAGCAAACAGCCAAAAACCACTTTTAGCGTAGAGCCAAAACCACTTTTAGTGCAAAGCTGAAAACCACTTTTAGCGCAAAGCCTAAAACCACTTTTAGCGAAAAGCTAAAACAACTTTTACCAAAAAACCGAAAACTACGTTATAATGAATAATTTTTCAGGTTTGTTATAAGGATGTCGGAGTGTCAATTAACCAAGGATATTGTCAAGTTGGTACTTCATCTTTACAACTGTCTCTACAATAGCCACATCAAATATTGAAAATTTATTGCTGGATTCGCAAATGCTGTGTCAACATGAGTTGACTTTCGCTATATTTGATTGATGCCACTTTTATACATTTTATATATGCTTTAGTTACTTTTTTGGACAGTAATCTAGATGATTGGTGCTTTGTATATACTAGTTTGAATAGATCTAATTCAGTTATGACACATTCAGAACATATTTTCATTTTATCTGGATAGACATATTGTTATGGACATGAATTACAAATAAAAATGAAATATTTATTGTAAGGTTACATAGCAACATGTTTAATAATGCTATTTTGACTTGACAGTAGATAATATCAACCAGCAGAACATTCAATATGTTTCTCTAACAGTAAAAATGGAAAACCATACAACAACAGTTTTCTTCAGACTTTGCTTTTTCAATTTTCTAACAATATTCACTAGAGGATTGTTGCACTGCAATAATAGTCTTGGAAAATAACTTGGGATTAGGCCAATAATAATAAGAAAGTTGTTTTTATCAAACTTAAAGTGATTAAAAGACAGGATCTGATAGCTGCCAAGAGCAAACTTAAATAAAGACAAACCAAATCTTTTTCCCATTTCCTATCTCTTTTTTTCAATGTTAAACTTTGAGCAAAACAAGTATAGGATAATCTACTTAAAGGGATTGTGGCTCCTTAAGAAGCTGGTATATTACTTATAGTATAGACTGGAATGATTTGAAAGGTCTGCAGTAAAAACTAGACATTGACGATGACCCCCAAGAAGGAAAAGCTTCTTTTCCAACTGTAATTTTATTTTATTTTCTATCAAAGTATTGACCAGAAAGTTGAAACAAAAACAAGTGTAAATTCATAAAACTTTCATTGCAGCTGTCTTCGGCTCAGTTGATTATGGTCAGACACATGACAGGATGAATTTTCCACTCTGTTATTGAATTCTAATGTACTAGGCTTTCTGATCAATGTTGACAGATTCTTTTTAAAGGTCAAGTGTAGTCAAAATTTTAATTTTAATCTGGGAAAGACTATCATAAAAAAAACCATCATTCAGTTGTTTTCAAAATTATTTGTTGCTTTATTTCATCTATATAACAATTTCAATTTTGAATTTGGCAGTTCTGTTTTGTAGTCAAGCACATGCGCAGTGAAGCCACAATTTGCTTTCATTGTTCTTTCATTGTTAATTGTTGGCCTAATGAAGCCACCCTCACCCTAAACCAAGAACTACTTCTGGATCAACACCAAAACTAAGAATTGGTAACGTCCTACTTCTACGATGCATTACACTGTGCACTGTGAATATTGTTATTAATAGCTATAAAATGTTTATAAAATGAAATATATATATGTTTTGGTCTTTCACTTATTAAAATTAAAGTTTTGACTACACTTGATTTTTAATTGGTAAGAAAAAGTAAATATTGGACGATACTGATAATCGGCAAGTAAAATCTAGGGGCAAAAAAGTGGTATTTTGGGCAGGTGGTCGTCTAGGGGAGGTAAAATAGTATACAGGACCTTACAACGGTCATTTTGATTGGAGGGAGGTGGTCTCCAAGACAGGTTTTACTGTATTTATAGTCGATTTACTCAAAGAGGAAGTAGTGAGACGCAACAAAAAATCTCCCGAGTGGCGCATGGGTCGATACAGTAATTTTAAGTAAATATTGGCCGCATTGTTACTGATAGTCAGTTCTATCTAAAAAAATATACAATACGTATGGAAGTATGTTTGTTTGTTTTCTAAGGAAATTCACATTTTTTTGGGTTGGAGCAACCACATTCAGCACACAGTTTCGATATGCTTAGAGCCCCAGGTAACACCAAATGTTGCTGCAATGTTGTTGCAATGTTGCTGCAATGTTAAAAATGATACTTTTTCTAACATTGCTGCACTGTTGGCAACAGTGCAGCAATGTTAGACGAAGTATCATTTGGAACATTGCATGCAACATTGGTGTTACCTGGGGCAAGGTCGTAGGTGGGTTTTGGAAGGGATCTGAGCTTTGGGTCAAGGGGTTTCCATTGTATCGAGTGGTTTTTCAACAAGTGCGGCGACAATTCTTTTTTGCTCATCCGGGGATGCTGATTCGGCACTCAGGTGGCGCTGATATTTTGGTGTATTTGTGACGTCACAAATCCTGCAGTTAGAATACTTTTGAATACTTTACAATTGCCGCCATAAAAAACCATCTTGTCACACACAAGGCCAACCAACAGTTCCTTAACCTCGGGAAACACTGGGTAACCCAGCTAGTAGTACATAAAAAATGAATATCGTGATAGACAGATGCACTCAATACGGTCGCTTGCCTCGCATGCATGGATGCACATACATCAAGCATGAGACCTACATGCAACAAGCACACTTCTAACATTTACACAAATTGGATGACAGAAATGAAATCTTTTATTGTGTTACATTTGCAATTTCATCTTTTTTTCTTTCTTTTTTTTCATGTCAAATCCAACTTGGTCAATTTCTAAAACAAGATCAACTTTAAACTTTTGTAATTAAAAGAAAAATAATGCACTAGCGACACCTTAAGACCCATTTTATAGTTTTAATATGAAAACTTAAGCGCGATGGGAATGCTCAACGGAAAAGGAAAAAGAGTGGCTGCGACTGAAGGATTAATTTGCAACCACACATAAGCGTTTTCTCTTTAACGGTCGATCCCTTCCCCGCTTTCGATGGCGAAGCGCTCGCCCCAAAATTTCATCCCTTTATAATTTTACTAGCAATAACTGAAAAGAGCTTGTACGAATTCAAAAGGGGGTTAAGAGGAAGGGCGCAATGCATTTCCTTCGCAAACAGATAGAAATGCAAACGTGCGTGATTGTTTAGTGCAGCTTAGAGCTGGGGTGGTTGAAAGTGGTAAAGAATTAACAAACAAATCCCTGTTAAAATGAGAGAATTATTGTCGACTCAACATGCACCATTAACTTAAATGCAATGTGCAGTTGTGCACCACGACCAAAACTCGATTTGTTTCATTGCATCATCAACATCATTTGTGCTAATAATGTGCATAAAATGTTTAGAAAATTGGATACTTTGGACAATTGTGATGAGCAAACTTTTTCTAATAGGAATATACTTTTTCTACATTAATAAATAATCCATATACTTGTATACGCTCTAAAAATGATATTAATTACGTGCGAAGTAGTCTCTGGGTGCGCCTTACAGTAACTGTCACATCTGTTACTATAGTGTAACGTACTTTCAAGGTGCACACTCTACATTAAAAGAAAATTTTCTGCTCTTAAAAGATTTTTTTTTTTTTTTTTAAATTTAAGGATGGAATTGTACATCACATACTGAATACTATAGGAGATACACATTGGGTGCATTCAGAAACTAAAACATTTTTGTGTTTTCCTTGTTTCCCTCGTTTCGTTTCCTGAAATGTGCCGTCATTTCCGGAAATGTTTATGTTTTAGTCAAGAAACGCACGTGCACCCGCGATTTAGGAAACGCTACAATTCAAGCGTTTCATGAGACACGAGTTGTGTCTTACAATTGCGCACTCGTCTGCGCATTATCTAACTCTACTGTTGTGGAGTTAGATCGGTGCGTTTTGAAACTAAAACTTAGCTAAAACGTGCCTCAGATTTTTACACTCAGAATTATACACAAAACATACACCAAACACTAACAAAACTAACCACACGCAAATCTCGTTTTTGACGAGTTTTAGTTTCTGAATGCACCTAATGGAAATATGGAAACCCACATTGTCATAAAAACAACTTTTTAGGGGTTTTTGGTCTTATTTTGGTCTCTAAACTTCGTTTCCAACACATTGCGAGAAACTCCCATTGGCTGGAGCCTGTTTGCTTGGCACAAGACTACCATATATGGGCATTTTTATGGTTGTTTATAGTTGTTTATGTTCGTTTATGTTCGTTTATAGTCGTTTATGTTCGTTTATGCCCTTTTATGGTCATTTTTCGAATTATTTTTTTTAAGTGCATTGAACAATCGCTGGGAAAAGGCTCTAGCCAATGGGAGTTTCTCGCAATGTGTTGGAAACGGAGTTTAGAAACATGTTTAGGTCTTGGGTCATAAGTCTTTCAAATCGAAAAATAAAAAAGTCTATACTCAATACCTTTTGGGACTTTTGTTTTTTGAGGACTCTAATGGGTAGTTCACATTAGTGTTCACACCACTCCGTAACATAACGCAAGATGGCTGCGCAATGCATTGTAGGTTTAAAATCACAGACATAAACTTAAGTTCTTACTTCAAAATTGATTTTAATGTGTATAGGAAGTAACGTAACTTAAAGAAATTACGGCAACCAATGAGAAGACAGATGCTTCTCGCATGAAAAACTATAGATGGAATGAGAAATTACGTTAGAGTTGGTGGGTTTATATTTACTGTCTACCAACAGTGTGAACAAAACCATATGTTACTTTCCTTGAGTTACGTTAAACTTTCTTTACGTTCAGTGTGAACTAACTATAAGCTGGCCTGAGGTATATCCGTCCCTGAAGTCACTTTAAGAATGTTTACAACTTTAATGTTATTTTTTTAGAATAACATTTCAAAATGTCTAAGAAAACTAAGTTGCTGCAAGATAACTTTATCTTTTATTGATATTGGCATAAAATCATTCACTCGTTGTTTGTCACATTTGTACAACGACGCTCTACACAGTTTGTTTTTTTTTTTTTTTTTTTTTTTAAACTTTTGCCTCGAAGCACAACCGTAATTCTATTTATTGGATCGGTAGGCGCGACTATCGATCAGCTTAGTTTAAGTTTCAGGTTTCACTGTTCGATTTTGTAAACAAGTGGAGTGAACGGCTTTTCAAACCACGACATTAAAGTAGAGTGGAGTATGCTCATGTTTGGTCGATTGATTTTGACAGGTATACGAGAAATACAAAGATGGCAGCGGCTTCTCGGTGGCGCAGAGTGGTGATGCCACTTGTAATGGACTCTTTTCAGCTTGGGAAGGATCGAAAACCATGAGTTTGAAGAGAGGTAAGTGCAGTTTTTTAAGTCGTTTTTTATTTATGACGAGCTAAAATTTTTTTTTTTTTTTAAATGTTAATTAATGAATTTTTTTTTTTTATGAATTTATAATATTAAGGTAGGTAATTAATATGGTATTAATTTATATTATAAATAATGCATATATAATTAGATAACATTTTTTTTTTTTTTTT